>JAHIAM010013035.1:0-30903 GCA_021605205.1 Aegilops longissima
TTTTTGTGAACAGAAAGTTTCTGGAATTTTCAGCAAGATCAAATAACTATCATCCAAAAAGATCCTATAGGTTTAACTTGGCACAAACACTAATTAAAACATAAAACACATCTAAACAGAGGCTAGAACAAATATTTGTTCCTAAACATAAAAAAAGCAATTGGGTTGCCTCCCAACGCCTATCGTTTAAGCCCTTAGCTAGGCATAAAACAAGATGAATCTGGTATTATTGCCATCTTTGGTGGCAATCCATAAGTGGCTCTCATGATTTCATATGGTAATTTTATTTTATTCCTGAGGAAGTGTTCCATGCCTTTATTTAATGGAAATGGAATCTAATATTCTTCCTTCATATCAATAATTGCACCAATCGTTCTAAGGAAGGTCTACCAAGAATAATAGGACATGAAGGATTGCAATCTATGTCAAGAACAATAAAATCTCACGGGCACAGTTCCTATTGGCAACAATAAGAACATCATTAATTTTCCCATAGGTTTCTTAATAGTGGAATCCATAAGATGCAAGTTTAGAGAGCAATCATCAAAATCAAAATCTAGCAAATCACACAAAGTTTTGGGAATAGTGGAAACACTAGCACCCAAATCACATAAAACATAGAACTCATGATCCTTAATCTTAATTTTAATAGTAGGTTCCCACTCATCATAAAGTTTTCTAGGGATATAAACTTCCAACTCAAGTTTTCTTCATAGATTGCATCAAGGCATCAACGATATGTTTGGTAAAGCTTTATTTTGACTATAAGCATGAGAGAATTTATACGGATTGCAACAAAAATACAATCTATAATAGCAATTATCATAATTAAATTCCTCGAAAATCCAAAATAGTGGGTTTATTAATATCTAGGGTTTTGTTCTCTTCAATCCCTTTTATCAATTTTAGCATCAAGATATAAAAACTCCGAATTTTGGAGCGCCTTTTAGGTAAAATGGATCATATTCAATCCCATCATTATCAAGATTCATATTGCAAAACAAAAGATTTAAAAGGGAACATCAATAACTTTTAGATCTTCATCTTTATTTTCTAGAAATTTGAAGAACATGCTTTTATAAAGCAATCTTTCTTATACGCATCCTAAGCGGTTCTTTCTTTGCACTCATCAATGGAAATTCTCATGGATTTGAGGGACTCATTGATATCATGCTTAGGAGGAATAGATCTTAGTTTCAAGAATCAACATCAAGAAATTCTATCAACGTTCCTAGCCAATTCATCAACTTTAAGCAATTTTCTTCAAGCAAGACATTGAAATTCTTTTGCGATTCATAAATTCCTTAACACTAGTCTCAAATTCAGAGGGCATATTATTAAAATTTCCATAAGAGTTGTTGTAGGAATTACCATAATTATTAGAGGAATTTCTAGGATGGGCCTAGGATTAAAGTTTCCTCTATCTTGTTACCAAAATTATTCCTACCAACAAAATTCACATCCAAAGATTCATTATTATTCTAAATCAAAGTAGACAAAGACATATCATTGGGATTAGAAGAAACACTCTTAGTAGGAAATAATTTCTTAAGTTCATCCATCTTTCCCTCAAAACATTAATTTCTTCTATCGCATGCACTTTTTTATTTGTAGATTTTTAGTGTGCCATTGAGAATAATTAACCATAATATTATCTAGGAGTTTAGTAGCTTCTCCTAAAGTGACTTCCATAAAAGTGCCTCAGCAGACGAATCTAAAAGATTTCTAGAAGCAAAATTCAATCCGGCATAATTTTTTGTATAATCATCCACAAATTCAAACCATGAGTAGAGGCAATTCACGTATCAATAATTTCATCCTCTCCCAAGCTTGTGCAACATGTTCATGATCAAGTTGATTAAAATTCATAATATCGTTTCTAAGAGAGATGATCTTAGCGGGAGAAAATATTTAGAGATAAAAGCATCTTTGCACTTATTCCAGAATCAATACTATTTTTAGGCAAAAACGACCAAGCTTTATACGATCTCTAAGCAAAAAAGGAAATAAGCTTCAATTTAACAATATCATTGTCCATATTTCTTCTTTTGCATATCGGACAAATCAAGCTATTTAGATGAGTAGTGGCATCTTCACTAGGAAGTCGAATTGATCTTTCATGACAAGATTCAACAAAGCAGCATTTATTTCACAAGATTAGGTATTGGTAAGAGGAGAAATCGGTGCTAAGAAATCAATATTGTTGGTATTGGTAAAGTCACATAGTTTGGTATTGTCTTGAGCCATCGTGACAAACAAGCAATCAACACGAGCAAACAAAAGCAAGCGAAAAAGAAGTGAGCGAAAAATAGAGGCGAATAAAAGCGACAAGGGTGAAGTGGGGAGAGGAAAGCGAGAGCAAATGGCAAATAATGTAATCACGAGGCGATAAGGGATTGTGATTGGTACTTGGTATGTTGACTTTTGCGTAGACCACCCGACAGCGGCTAGAAATCCTTCTTGCTACCTCTTGAGCACTCGTTGGTTTCCCTTGAAGATGAAAGGGTGATGCAGCAAAGTAGCGTAAGTATTTCCCTTAGTTTTGAGAACCAGCGTTATCAATCGTTAGGAGGCTACGCCGAGTCTCGCACCTACACAAAACAAATAAATCCTGGCAACCAGCGCGATAAGGGTTGTCAATCCCTACACCACTTACGAGAGTGAGATCGATAGATATGAAAGGATAATATTTTTGGTATTTTTGTGATAAAGATGCAAATTAAAATAAAAGCAAGTAAAAAGCAAAGGAAATAACTAAGTGTTGGAAGATTAATATGATGAAGATAGACCGGGGGCCATAGGTTTCACTAGTGGCTTCTCTCAAGAGCATAAGTATTCTCGGTGGGTGAACAAATTACTGTTGAGCAATTGAGAAATTGAGCATAGTTATGAGAATATCTAGGTATGATCATGTATATAGGCATCACGTCAGAGACAAGTAGACCGACTCCTGCTGCATCTACTACTATTACTCCACTCATCACAGCTATCCAACATGCATCTAGAGTATTAAGTTCATAAAAAGCGAATGTAATGCAAGCAAAATGACATGATGTGAGAGGGATAAATTCATGCAATATGATAAAAACCCATCTTGTTATCCTCGATGTTAACAATACAATCGTTCCTTGCTGCCCCTCATCGCTGGGAAAGGACACATAAGATTGAACAAAGCTAAGCACTTCTCCCATTGCAAGAAAGATCAATCTAGTAGGCCAAACCAAACTGATAATTGAACAGACTTGCAAAGATAACCAATCATACATAAAAGAATTCAGATAAGATTCAAATATTGTTCATAGATAATCTTGATCATAAATCCACAATTCATCGGCCTCAACAAACACTGCTGCAAAAGATTACATCGAATAGATCTCCACGAGAGAGACATTGTATTGAGATCCAAAATGAGAGAAGCCATCTAGCTAATAACTATGGACCCGAAGGTCTGAGTAAACTACTCACACTTGATCGGAGGGCTATGGTGTTGATGTAGAAGCCCTCGTGATCGATTCCCCTTAGGTGGAGCTCAAGACAGGCCCAAGATGGGATCTCGTGGAGTGAGAAGGTTGCGGCGGTGGAATTAGGTTTTGGCTCCGTGTCGATCGTTTGGGGGTGCGTGGGTATATATGGGAGGAAGAAGTCGTCGGTGAACCAGGAGGGCCCACGAGGGTGGAGGCATACAGGGGGTAAGCCGCCCTACCGTGGCCTCCTCTTTGTTTCTTGACGTGAGGTCCAAGTCTCTCTGATCATATTTGCTCTAAAAATCACGTTCTTGAAGGTTTCATTCCATTTGGACTCCGTTTGATATTCCTTTTGAAACTCTAAAATAGGCAAAAAACAACAATTACGGGTTACTCCGGTTAATAGGTTAGTCTCAAAAGTAATATAAAATTGAATAATAAAGCCCAATAATGTCCAAAACAGTAGATAATATAGCAAACAATCAAAAATTATAGATACGTTGGAGCGTATCGTCGTCTGATCGACCAAAGATCCTTGAAGCAACTCATCAATCCGGCACCTCGCTCTTGTGCAGCGTCGAGGTCTTCGTTCTCGGGCCTCGCAACACTTGACGTCGCCCTCTCCGGCAACGTTGCTCGGGGTGTGCCGCGAAAGCAAAACAGACCTTGCTGCGAGGTCTTGAATGCTTGCATGAAGGTGTGGCTTGTGAACTGCGTCACGATTGTCGGTGATAATTCTTCTTAGCACACAAGCGGACCGGTTCCTTGAAGAATTTGGCTGATTGTCTTTGTCACCTTTCTCCTTTGCTTCCACTTCGGCCACTTTGTGAACTTATGGGCATAGCGTACAAGTACTCAAATCTGACATGGGGAAGGGCCCAATATATCGAGCCCCAGACGAGAGAATGGCGGAGAGGATTGTTTGAAGGGCTTGAGGTGGTTGATGAAGCTTCTTTGAATGGGCCGACCGCTTCACATTTGGTTACTAGTGTCGCCATCACGGAGGGCGGTGGGCGAAGAAACCTTGGGAGCGCGCCGGCAAGGGCCCTCGACCCTATGTGGGAGCCACATATGCCTCCATGTATCTCGCCAACAGCTCCCGATCCTTCCTCCGTGGGATGCACTTCAATTTCACACCGTTCGGCCTCCTCTGTACTGGGCGTCGCCAGACGGCCCGGTATAGAACGAACAACGCCAGACTCTTCCGCTTCTTCCTGCTCCTGGGAAGCTCCCTGTTGGAGGAATCGGATGGTATCTGTGCCCATGCGGGCACGGGGCTCGATATCAGGACCAAAGGCATCTCTTAGCCATGGGGCGGCTGTCTCTGACCAGGGCAGCGCCCTGGGAGCCGGATGCTCTTAATGCAGGCTCGATGTGCGACAACATCCTTGCCGGCCGTCCGGGGGGCTCGGCGGGAAAGTAATGCTGCGGACCTGATTTCCTCGCAACATTACCCCATTGATAGTTAAAGCGGATGGCTGAGTTAAGCGAACAAAAAGGTACCTGGTTCCACATGTAGCGAATGCGACCGCTTGACGAGTGTCAGCGATGTCTTTCTCGGCAGGAACATACTCCACTTGGATACGTAAAAGCGCTCCTCCGACTTCCTCACCTCATCTCGTAGGCCTCCATCAATGGGCTCTGGTAATCCTTGTTGACTTGCTGGCGACAAAGTGTGAGTCACCTTTGGCGATGAAGCTTCTTCACCCAGTGCGCGGCGATCACGAACCGGCAAGTAGCCTCGTGCCTCGTGAGTGTTATTTGTGGACATCTCCACAGGGAAGTGCATGGACCACATACTTGAGGTGCTCTCCGGTGGGTCGACAAAGCAGCACGGCACCGGCATACTTATAGCGAAAGCCCCATCAAAAGTACATGATCGATCGCGGTGCTGCTTCTTTTTCCGGGAGGCGGTCTCTGGATTTCCTCGTCAGGTCTTGAGGTCCATTCTGCAATGAACTCTGCCAAGACTACGCTGGATTGTCAAGGTACTTTCAAACTTCAACGAAACTTGACAACTCCGGGGCCCATTCTAATCCTTCCGGTCGCATCTCGGTTATCACGATATCCGTTTATGATGGAGGCGGTGGCTGACACTGATCTCGTGGGCTTGAAAGTAATGGCGCAGCTTCCTTGAGGCCATAGGAGGCGAAGAGCAATTGCACACTAGAGTACCTCGACCTAGCCCTGCTGAGGAAGGCTGACAAAATAAACGGTGCTGCATCATCTTCTTCTTGCACATCTCACTTTCACTGCGCGGAGCCTTTGCCTTGAGTGGCACGGACCACCGGGGCCCTTGCTACCCGGCACCGGGCCTGCGAGAGATCTTTGGCTCGCCATCCGTAGTGCGCCGCCGCCACTGCCTCCTCATCGACCTCCCTCTCCGCCACCGATGCAATGACCACTTGATTAAGTCGCTGCTAAATACAACAACAACGTCTCTTGTGGCTTAAGGCGCAACCAGTATTGGCGTGGAGAAAGGTATTTCTTGAGATCACCTGCGCCGCCTCGGCTTCCGTGGTCCCTCCATTGGGCTTGCCTTCTTCAAGATTTTGAAGAAGGAAGAGCACCTTCGTCGGACTTGGAGATGAATCAGCTCATAAGCGGCGGCGCGGCAGTGAGCAGCGCATCTTTGATCCGCTTGGGTGCCTCAATCGCTCAATAGCCTTGATTTTGTCTAGATTTTCTTTGATCATGTTGTGACACAAAGAATCGAGAAGCTTGCAGGATGGAGCCGAAGACACACTTCTCGGGGTTCAGCAAGTTGATCTTGTGCAGGTTGGAAAATGTCTCTTCCGGATCTTGCACAAGTTGGCCCGTCATGGTTTGACCACTATGTCATCCATATGCCTCCATATTTCTATGGGTGGGGTTCAAAACCAATTTGGACCCGCTCTTGCAAGCGTCGAACCAGCACTCTTCAACCCGAAGGCATCAGTAAAAAGCAATACGTACCACATTAGGTGATGAATGAATCGTCTTCTCTTCATCTTCTCTTGTCATGAAGATTTGATGGTAGCCAGTGAGCGTCGAGGAATGACAACAGATCACACCCGGCGTGGAGTCAACAATACAGTCGATCTTGTGACAGCAGAAGGGTCCTTAGGACAAGCCTTATTGATATGTGTCAATACACAGCCTCGCTTCCATTGCCTTGCAGCACCACTAGGATTAGCCAACCCGTTGGGTGAGAGCACTCCTCTCACCAAACCCGCAGCTTCAACTCCTGATCTCCTCTGTGATGAACTCTGCCTCGAGCACTACGACCTTACCTTGAGCGGGCGCGCGAGGGCAGATAGCTAGAGTGGTGCTCAATCACCTCCACAGGGCTGCCGGGATGTGGGATGCTTGCCACATAAACCGTCAACATTAAGCCCACAGGAAGGTGGCGCGCCTTCCTATTCTTGTAGAGTGGAGCCTATAGTGAAGGCCCCTCCGTGCCATCCTCACGATGGACACCTTCTTGGTCTGCAGTGGCTCGGCTCTGATTTCTTGCTCTTGCGGTGTAGAGCTCTCGCAGTGCGTCCTCGGCAGTGGCACTTAACACTCAGGGAGGTGCTGTCGGAGAGTGAGGTGCGAGAGGTCTTGCGGACTTCTTCTTCTCTCGGGCCTTGACGGCGGGAGCAAGTGCCTTGATGGTAGCTGCTGCATTGCTTCCCGGTAGAGTTGGTGGCGCAAATCGGCGCGTCCTTCTTAGCCGGAGGGGATGGAGATGATGGTCCGGGCATCTTTAGCATGTTGTAGGCGTGGTGTAGCGCCATGAACTGGCTAGTGCAGGCGGCCGGATCCCGTTGTAGGGCAAGGGGATCTCAGCAGCGTCAAGCGATCCTCTCGATCTGTAGTTCAACTCTCCTCCAAAGCGTCACAGGCGGTGTGACCTTCCCCTTGGTGGCTCCTCCTGGATTGACCCCTTGAAGCGTGCCCGTTTCCTCGAGGTCTCCATCGGTTTGCGATCTCTTGATCCTGACAGGCGAGATCAGGTTCAGGCCGACCACGTCGCCAACATCTTGTTCACCTTGAGGTTGTGTATACGTTGGTGAGACCAACAATGGCAAACACCCGACCGGTTGTGCGGTCAGGGTGGTCCTCGGCGTCAAAGATGAGGCGTGCTGGACCACTTCAGAGCTTACGGCGTCGAGCAGCAGCTCTTCTTTCTTTGTAATCTCACGCACCACTGCTTGAGCTAGTGGTGAAAGAAAGTATGCAACAAGCGCCACCATCCAGCCATTGCCTCTCCGTATACGGAACTCTTGCTCACGGACTCGTCATCCTCATCGTGATCATCGTCTTCATGTTTCTTATCACCGGCCAGGCGGAACCTCTCTCTTGCTAGTTGTCCTTGCAGGCGCTTCCTTCAGCCACCACACTTCTTACGGATCCTATTGCAATCGACCTTTCTCCTTGTCCGCCTTTCATAGTCGGCCTTTGCTTTTCGACAAGCAGCTCGACTTCTTGGCGGTCTGAAGTCGTGGCCCTTGGTCTTGGCCCAGATCTTCGTCTTGCTTGCAGAGCCCCGGCTTATCGTGACTGCTAAAACGTGACAGCACGGCAATCTCCTTGCGGGGTCATACCAACCCCTTCTTAGCGGCGCCGGTGTCGTCGGATCCCTCAGCAGCAAGCACGGCCTTGCCCTTGCGTTTTCTATTGCGATCTGTCCCTTCTTCGTCGGGGTGGCGGTGTCGTCGGTAGAGGGGTTTCATTGCCGGCATCTTCGTGAGTACTTCCTTCCTCTTCACCGAGCATCTGTCGGCCGAGCGTGGGATTCGGCCACATCATAACTCTTGGTCATTGCGACTCTTGGCGCATCTTGCGGTTGCGCGTATTCGATGGAACAACGCTGATCCAGTGATGGCGGGATGAGCGTCAGGATGTTGTATGCACCGGCGAATCTCGGATGTACATGAGGTTTCCGTTCCTTACGAATGATATGCAGATCAGCGGCGACCGCCAGGCGGTGGCCTCGTGAAGGCGTAGCGAACTCATGGCGCAGATCCGACCAGAAGAAATGGAATCCGCGGCAAGTGCATCAACCAAGACATAACGTTGGGCCCGGCGCCCGATGGGAAATAATTGGCAAGCATCTTGTCGTCGCGAGCTCAACTTTGCATCCAGCGATGGTGTAGATCTTTGAGAACTAGGGCGGATGGGTCTTGCGGTGTACTTCTCTGGCGTCGGGCTTGAGCGTGCGGTGGGGCGGCCCTGGAACTGCCGCAGCTCATGGGTAAAGCGGGCAGCCACCTCGTGTATTGGGCCGCGGAGCCCCGGTGCTGGGTGGTCCTAGCGGGTCCGCCCGCTTGTCGGCCCCGGTGGCGTGTATCACGCGGTGCTCAATAGTGGTTCGAGCATCTTCGTGAGCTTCGTTCTCGAAGAACTTGGTGCTGCTAGTCGGGGTGGGTCCGCTGGTGGGACAACGCTATAGAATGTTATCACAAGAGTAAATCACGATGGGCGGGCGCGCCCGCGGTGGCGATGAGGAGAAAGTGCACGTGGTAGCGGCTCCCAGTCCTCCAGCCGGCCGCGTGGTGGCTCGGTGGAGCGCCGACCGAGGTCCCGCTGGTCGCGGATCGTCTTTGTTGGTGGCGGCGAGGCTCGGATCGTGGACCTCCACTCTTGAGCTTCTCCGCGGGGAGGAAAGTCGAGGAAGCGGTGTCTGTAGCATCGCTTTCTGGCGGGCGTGGGTGGCGGCGGCAGCTGCGTGGGCTGTGATAGCCGACTTCTAACGCGTTAGAAGGAGCTCCGTCCGACAATGGCTGCGCACCATTTTCGCCCAACGCCGGTGGGCATCTGAACTCCTTCATCATGAGCAGCGCTGCGGGGTTCTTCCAGCGGTGTCGAAGTCACCGGCATGGTGGCGGCTGCTTTCGTCGCGCCGCATATGGGAAGAGGCGCGGTGATACTTTGCATGGCGTCTTGGAGGTGCTGCATCGCCCGTGGGTAGCAGCGACACTCTGGAGAGGGCCGCGCCGCTGCGGGTGTCCAGCCATCTTTAGACTTGGTGGTGTGCGGCCGTGCTGTCTTGAAACGGCGCCTTCGCCCGAACTCTGGCGGGCGATGTTGGTGCTCGCGGACCCTTTCGGGTTCTCCGCGACCAGGCCGTTGCTTTCGCCTGGCGGCACAGGCGTTCGACCCCGACGAGCGATCGCCATGGCGTCTTCTTCTTGAAACCCGACAATGAAGACACGCTAGGCTAACTACTAGACGATTCTCACAATTCGCCCCTACGGCGCGCCAAAGATGTCGGTGTGGAGCGACACCTATGGGATCATAAGAATCCCTACTACGGTTGCAGGCGTGAGGTTGCAAGAAAAACGAGGATCGTGGTCGGCACAAGCCGTTTACCCAGTTAGGCGAGGATCGTAAAACCCTAGTCCTGCTTTGGTGGATGTATTGAGTGTTCTTGAGCTCTTGAACTAGCTCACGTGGTGAGTGGTTGAAAGAGCTGAATCCTCCTCTAGTATGCCATGGGCCTCCTTTTATAGTCGAAGGGGCTACCACGGTGGCATCAGGAGGTGAAAGGTGTCTGATGCTCTGGAAGCTTATCGCTCCTATTACAGGACAAAGGCGCATTTAACTTGTTGAGAATCCCCTTGCTTTATGGGGGCGGGCCAGAAGTCCCGTCCGTCGTCTCCTCCTTGCTGACCGCGCCCAGGCCAGCGGTGCATGCGGTGCCATGTGGCGAGCAAGCAGCTCAGGTGGCTCGGTGGTGGGGTCTTCATGAAGATGCATCTTGCATTGAGTGTCTGAAGACTTGCACAGGAGCTGCATGTTGCCCATGCAGTGTATGCCAACCGGTTGGGCTGGCGGATGCATCTTGAATGGCGGTGGAGATAGCTAGTGAGGACCGGAGGTGGCCCAGTGGCGCCATTAGCGAGGCCTTGCCGGAGGCCCGGCAGGATCTTGGCGTGGCGCCTGTTGTCCCGGCAAGGATCATCTTGGTCTTGTAAGTTCCCTGGCAGGATCTTGCGGGCTACTTCGTCTAATCCTCATCGATCTTGAGTATTCCTTGTGTTCACGAAGATCTGCATGCAACCACCAGGTGTCTCGAGCCTGGCCCAAGCGTGGTTGATGGTGTTGTTGGAGACCGCGGAGGGCTCAAGGGTGGCTCGCTCTATTGGTGTTTAGGCGTGCTGCCCCGCCAAAGAAATCTTCTGGGAGACTCTTGAGGCCATTGTCAGGATTCTAAGTCGACAATAGAATGGGGGTAGGTATGGAGAGGCAAGATCCTAGCTATGGAGTAGTTGTATATGCAAGATGTTTAGAGTTCAGGCCCTTCTAGGAGGAAGTAACATCCCTCGTCTAAAGCAGGAGGCGGTCATTGTATTATGTCGTATAAGATTACAGGTTAGAACCCTTTAGCGAGGGGTGGCTTATATAGAGTTTGAGGACCCCTCGACCCTCTCGGTTATGTAGGGAATAAGGTACATTAAGAGAGAGTTATTGGTAGCGTCCACATAAAGTGCTCTGATGACCATAAAAGCCCTTAATGACCGACCGTTTGCGTGAAGACTCTTGTAGATCTTACGCGGTGAGTGGTTAGGCCCGGTGGTCGAGTGTCTTAGTCCGTTAGTGGAATCCTTCGAGTCGTGAAAGGTGTTTTCTTTAAGATGTCCTTGGGAGGTATCTTGGACAGGTCCATGACTACCCTAGATGCATGACTTCATGGTAGCCCGAATGGATCGAGTTTGAGTGGGGAAGGAGTTAAGAACTCTTCGGCCCAATTTTTGTGTGATCGTCGTCTTGTCTGGATCAATAAGCTTAGGTGGCGGCTTCACTTCTTTTCAACGCCTTGATCCATTCTTTGTATCTGTCAGTGTGTTTTGTACTTGGTGAACTCGAGTGGCGGAGCGAGAGAAATCTTCGTTTGTGATTTGCTGCGCGCCACCAATTTAGCCAGGATCCATTTTCGAAGCAGGCGGGGCGGAAAGCCGCATGATGTCCGACGGATAAAGGCGGGGACTCCTCGATCTCAGCGCCACCTTTTTTACGCCACGTATCGTGCGAGCGTGTGCGGGGATTTGACAGGATGGTCGGGCCTACACGGTGATCACTTTCGGAAGCAACCTCATATAAGGCCTCGGATGGGGGTTTTTGAGCATGCGTTCCCCTTTCCTCCTCCCTTCTCGATTCATCCGCGTCACGATTCCTCTTCCCCATTGCTGCTCCGTCGCGCGTCTAAATCGGCGACAATGGTGAAGAGACAAGCGGCGGCTTTGGAAAAGCGAAAGGTGTCGGCGAAAGCGAAGAAAGCGACGGTCGAGGCGGATCCTCTTCGGTAGCTTCGCGCGAGGGCTGGATCGGCGGCTGGATCCGCTCGGCGATCAGCGGAAGGACCTCGGCGGCATAATGAAGAAGGGCCGGATCCTCCATGGAGCAATGGCGGCTCCGGGGAAGAGTGGGCGCCACAACCTCTGGAGGGTGAGTCGCGTTCTCTTGGCCACCATGTCGACCTGGAGTTTTCTGCGCCTCACCCTTTCTTTGAGTTCACAGACTTCTTTGGGGCACAACCAGCCACTTCACACCCAACTCCATCGTGTATCTTGCTGCTTTTGTGTGGCTGTGTAAGAATTTCTTGGGTTGCCAACCTCATTGGGGCCTTTTCAAGCACATTTCACTTGTCGCTCCCAAAGCGGTGAAAAAGGCCAATCCGTGTGTGGAAGAACTCAAGTGATTCAGATGTGTGGGGTCTTGGGGTCCAAATGAGAGAAAAAAGCTCTTTTCGGCCATGATCTTACCAGTAGGTCCGTGGATGGCGGTCGACTTGGTTCTCTTGCAAGGACCAGCCAACATGCATACATTGTTGGACTCCCTCATTTTTTCCATGGACCGAGTGAGCAAACCATCTTCTTTGAAAGTGATCCCGGAAGAGAAGGCACATGTGAAGGTGTTGGTCGAGCAGTTGTCCAGCCCATTGAGGGCGGAATAGCGGGCATGGATCTCTTGGAGGGCTTCCGCCAGTGATGCATCCGGCCGCTTAAAGCCGAGACCATCCGATGTGGTTGTACTCCGGCCTTTGAGGACACCTTTTCGGATCCACCGAAGAGATCGAGGATGCCATCTTTGGAAGATGTCTTGGGGGCATCACGGGAAACAAGACAACCCTCGAGGGCGGGAGGATCCCTCCACTCGGACCAGTCCTACTAAGTAGACAAGGTCCATTCTGCATCTTTGATTGTTATCTGTTTTCTCCATCTTGTTTGCTTCAAATCGATTCGATTGACTTTGTCTTGTTTGTTGTCTTCCGAGGCCATCTTTGAGATGTATTCGATGTAGCAGGCGCAAGAACCGGTCGGAGGCAGGAAGGAAGGCGGAGGTGAAAGCCGGGGAGGAATGGCAATCCGATGGTCTGCGGGGCGAAGATGATTGACAGCTCGGTGAAGGAGGAGGAGGAGGAAGAAGGAGAAGAAGTCGACCCTCCTTGCATGGAAAGGCGATCAAAGCTCACTTATGACCCAGCGATCCCGGCGTTAGCTGAGACTGCTCCTTTGCTGTTAGGCGATCGGCAAGCGCCCTCGGACCAGCGTCTCCGGCGCCGGTAACCTGAAAGCACGACCCAGCCCGGCGCCATCAAAGCCCGCGAAGGCTTTGCCCAAGATAAGGATAGCCATTCCACCATTCCGGTGTCTGACAGAATCCGTGTTTTTCTTGTTTGCTACAGACACATTTTTGGTCGACTTGTTGATTGATCAAGCTGATTTACGAAACCTGCTGGTATTGCTACCTCGAGACCTCGGTTAGAAATGAAGACGGGAGATGGAAGATGCTGCCACCACTAACCTTGGTATGATCTCTGTAGTTTCTCTTTTGGTGCGACTAGATTTCCGTTTTAACTTTGAATCTTTCTGTAGTCCCTCCTCATGTCCTTTGTCTCCCCGATGATGATGATGATGGCGCCGTTGAGTGAGGAGGCCCGAGAAAAGCGCTTCTGCTGGCAAGGCTGATCAGAGTTGCATCGATTACTGAGGTGCTGGTTCATGAAAGTGGCAACATCACTTTCGGACTTCCGTCTTCCTTCATTTGTGCGCCGGCAGTATCCGGCCTTCATAAATCATTGCTGATCTGCCCTCCTTTCGCCCATACCACGTCCAGAGGACCAAGTGGGTGCTGCTAAAGGAGCTTCGCATGAAGTGGGGATCATGATGGAGCATATGAAGGTGGTCGGGAAGCCAGCCGAGGCGGCTTATGATGCCAGCTCAGCTCTTGAGCAACGTCCAGTTAGTTGATCACCACTTGTTACATTAGGATATGCTGCACGAAAACTCTCCTTTCTGAAGATCTTCGTATCTGTACACCCGCTGGGTGTATCGGCTGAATTTTTGGACTGGTGGGGCCGCGCTGCAGGGTACCACTGAGATGTCAGTCCCAGACTATGGTGGAGTCTTGGAAGTGGACCGTAGTCTTTATACTTTGTATTTCTTTGATAACTTCTTCACTCTGTCGAGTCGGACCATATGAATGGAATCTTGAAATCGGTGGGAACGCGCTATGAGTACCACTGCCAGGTGTAATCCCAGACTATGGTGGACTGGCTGGCAGTCGACCGTGATCTGAAGAACTCTTTTTTATGATACCAAGGCTATTCTTGGCGGTTGGCTTTGGGTTTATAATCATAACCTTTTTGTCTCTTTCAATCATTGATCGAGGCAAAAGAGTCGGTAAGACCAGTAGAGGCACTAAGTGCACCCACTGGTGTAATCCCGAGACTCTTGTCGAATATTTTGATTAAACATGGTCTTAAAGCCTAATGATTTTTCTTAGTCACTCGGAGTAACCTATCTTTGATGTTTGTGATTGATTCTTGCGCGAAATCCTGTGAGGCTTGTGGCTCACTATACTGGAATCAGCAAACAAGCAGATCCAGCTCAACCTTGACTTGAAGCTTGCTCGGGAGAACTTACGAGAAGGCGAGAGCGAAGCAAAAGGTATGGCTGGTGAGAACTTGACATTGTCTTTGTCTTTCTGTCCCTTCCTAATTCTGATCTCCTTGTCATTTTACGGAGACAAAATGGAGGAGGCTCTGAAGAAGAAGGATCATGACCTTGAGGCGCAGTAAAACGGCTTTGAGCAGAAACCAATCTGGAAGAGAGATAAGTTGTCTTCGGTGGAAGAAAGCTTGAAGAAAGAAGCCATGTCTGAAGCTGCTCTCGTAGCGACCAACAAGGGGTTAGTATTTGAAGAACGACAAGATAGCTCTCGGCGACAAAGTGGCAGCGATGGCGGGGAAGAGGAATGATCTAGAGGCTTATACAGGAGGGCTTGCCAAAGTTATTTCTCATGCTTGAAGGTAATTCCTCTTATCCATTGACTTGTTATCAGCGACTCGTCATAGAACCATTAAGCTGAACTTCGAGTTGTGTTTGTAGAATTATGCCGAACTTGAGGAAGAGACTAGTCAGTGGAGACAAGCACTGGACCCCATTAACTCCCGTGAAGAATGAAGCCGCATGAATGTGCTTCATTGGAGTCTCAGCGTCATCTTGTGGTGGACTACCTCGCTCACTGAAGGTTGCGGTGTCGCGGGATTATTTCGACACTCATGAAGCGAAACACTTAAAATTACCTCGAGTCTTTAATGGCTGGAAACTGAATAACGTTCAAGTCGAGTGCAGAGGAATGGAAAAAGTCTTACTGCGAGATCACGATGCGATGTTGCTCATCTGCGGTCTGCGTTCCTTTACACTGCAAGGAGGCGGAAGGAAAAGTGGCGTCCATCAAAGTTGCCAATACCAAAATGCGACTTCCGATCTTCCATGGAGACTTTCATTGGTGCTGCCACGGATCGTGATGGGATCGACCTGGACCAGATTCGTCGCGCCTTCAGTCCTCCACGAGGAGTAAAAACTTCTATGATTCATCTTAAATTTGCCTCAGAATGCAGAGTGATCTGTTAACCGATAAACTTTAACGGCAGGTCCTGGTATACTTCATCCATAGGATGTTATCGGACTTTACTTATCGTCGAAATATGCTTTTGTTTGCCTTAGGCGAACTTTGTTCTTCACTCGGATTATGCTTGATGTTTGAGATGGCAACGAGGTGGAAAATCAGATCGACCTACTTCGTTGTTGTTCTTGCGAGGCAGGATGGAGTTCGATTTGTACTTATGGGCGTAGCTCCGCATGAGAAGAAAATAACGATCGACCTGCGCCGTCGTCCTCCCGGATCGGGATGGAAGCGCTATGTTGTTGTACTATGCGCAGCTCCGAAGGAGAAGGTAACAGGTCGACCTACACCTCGTCGTCCTTGCGGTTGGAATGGTTTCGTACTTAGTAGTCTTGGACTGCAGCTAAGCCTCCGGTGGGAGGTTCCTCTCCACTCGGTGGGATTTTCGGATACTTAGGCATGTACTGGACTGCAGCTAAGCCCCCAGTGAGAGTTTGCTCTCCACTCGGTAGGATTTTCAAACTTCTGTGATCTTGGACGCTGCTAAGCCCCAGTGTGGGTTTGCTCTCCACTCTGGTGGGATTTCAAACTTAAGCAATCTTTGGACTGCTGCTAAGCCCAGGTGGGAGGTTTGCTCTCCACACTGGTGGGATTTTCAAACTTAGGCGAGTCTTGGACTGCTTGCTAAGCCCCGAGTGGGAGGTTTGCTCTCCACTCGGTGGGATTTTTCAAACTTAGTAGATCTTTGGACTGCTGCTAAGCCCCCGGTGGGAGTTTGCCCTCACTCGGTAGGATTTAAAACTTAAGGCAAGTCTTGGACTGCAGCTAAGCCTTGGGAGGATTTTTTTGTGGCGTAGCTCTGAAGGGGAAGGCAGCATTCGACCTGTGCCTCGTCGTCCTATCAAAGCGCCACATTGTATTAAATACTTGAGGCGAGTACTTGGACTGCAGCTAAGCCCCAGTGGGAGGCTGGCTCCTCACTCGGTAGGATTTTTCAAACTTAGGCGAGTACTTGGACTGCAGCTAAGCCCCCAGTGGGAGGCTGGCTCTGCTTTCAGTGGGATTTTCAAACTTAGGCGAGTACTTGGACTGCAGCTAAGCCCCAGTGGGAGGCTGGCTCACCACTCGATAGATTTTTCAGACACTTAAGTGAGCACTTGGACTGCCACTAAGCCCTAGAGTGGGAGGTTTGCTCTCCACTCGGTGGGATTTTCAAACTTAGGCAAATCTTGGGTGTAGCTAAGCCTCCAGGGAGGATTTTTGTGAACAGAAAGTTTCTGGAATTTTCAGCAAGATCAAATAACTATCATCCAAAAAGATCCTATAGGTTTAACTTGGCACAAACACTAATTAAAACATAAAACACATCTAAACAGAGGCTAGAACAAATATTTGTTCCTAAACATAAAAAAAGCAATTGGGTTGCCTCCCAACGCCTATCGTTTAAGCCCTTAGCTAGGCATAAAACAAGATGAATCTGGTATTATTGCCATCTTTGGTGGCAATCCATAAGTGGCTCTCATGATTTCATATGGTAATTTTATTTTATTCCTGAGGAAGTGTTCCATGCCTTTATTTAATGGAAATGGAATCTAATATTCTTCCTTCATATCAATAATTGCACCAATCGTTCTAAGGAAGGTCTACCAAGAATAATAGGACATGAAGGATTGCAATCTATGTCAAGAACAATAAAATCTCACGGGCACAGTTCCTATTGGCAACAATAAGAACATCATTAATTTTCCCATAGGTTTCTTAATAGTGGAATCCATAAGATGCAAGTTTAGAGAGCAATCATCAAAATCAAAATCTAGCAAATCACACAAAGTTTTGGGAATAGTGGAAACACTAGCACCCAAATCACATAAAACATAGAACTCATGATCCTTAATCTTAATTTTAATAGTAGGTTCCCACTCATCATAAAGTTTTCTAGGGATATAAACTTCCAACTCAAGTTTTCTTCATAGATTGCATCAAGGCATCAACGATATGTTTGGTAAAGCTTTATTTTGACTATAAGCATGAGAGAATTTATACGGATTGCAACAAAAATACAATCTATAATAGCAATTATCATAATTAAATTCCTCGAAAATCCAAAATAGTGGGTTTATTAATATCTAGGGTTTTGTTCTCTTCAATCCCTTTTATCAATTTTAGCATCAAGATATAAAAACTCCGAATTTTGGAGCGCCTTTTAGGTAAAATGGATCATATTCAATCCCATCATTATCAAGATTCATATTGCAAAACAAAAGATTTAAAAGGGAACATCAATAACTTTTAGATCTTCATCTTTATTTTCTAGAAATTTGAAGAACATGCTTTTATAAAGCAATCTTTCTTATACGCATCCTAAGCGGTTCTTTCTTTGCACTCATCAATGGAAATTCTCATGGATTTGAGGGACTCATTGATATCATGCTTAGGAGGAATAGATCTTAGTTTCAAGAATCAACATCAAGAAATTCTATCAACGTTCCTAGCCAATTCATCAACTTTAAGCAATTTTCTTCAAGCAAGACATTGAAATTCTTTTGCGATTCATAAATTCCTTAACACTAGTCTCAAATTCAGAGGGCATATTATTAAAATTTCCATAAGAGTTGTTGTAGGAATTACCATAATTATTAGAGGAATTTCTAGGATGGGCCTAGGATTAAAGTTTCCTCTATCTTGTTACCAAAATTATTCCTACCAACAAAATTCACATCCAAAGATTCATTATTATTCTAAATCAAAGTAGACAAAGACATATCATTGGGATTAGAAGAAACACTCTTAGTAGGAAATAATTTCTTAAGTTCATCCATCTTTCCCTCAAAACATTAATTTCTTCTATCGCATGCACTTTTTTATTTGTAGATTTTTAGTGTGCCATTGAGAATAATTAACCATAATATTATCTAGGAGTTTAGTAGCTTCTCCTAAAGTGACTTCCATAAAAGTGCCTCAGCAGACGAATCTAAAAGATTTCTAGAAGCAAAATTCAATCCGGCATAATTTTTTGTATAATCATCCACAAATTCAAACCATGAGTAGAGGCAATTCACGTATCAATAATTTCATCCTCTCCCAAGCTTGTGCAACATGTTCATGATCAAGTTGATTAAAATTCATAATATCGTTTCTAAGAGAGATGATCTTAGCGGGAGAAAATATTTAGAGATAAAAGCATCTTTGCACTTATTCCAGAATCAATACTATTTTTAGGCAAAAACGACCAAGCTTTATACGATCTCTAAGCAAAAAAGGAAATAAGCTTCAATTTAACAATATCATTGTCCATATTTCTTCTTTTGCATATCGGACAAATCAAGCTATTTAGATGAGTAGTGGCATCTTCACTAGGAAGTCGAATTGATCTTTCATGACAAGATTCAACAAAGCAGCATTTATTTCACAAGATTAGGTATTGGTAAGAGGAGAAATCGGTGCTAAGAAATCAATATTGTTGGTATTGGTAAAGTCACATAGTTTGGTATTGTCTTGAGCCATCGTGACAAACAAGCAATCAACACGAGCAAACAAAAGCAAGCGAAAAAGAAGTGAGCGAAAAATAGAGGCGAATAAAAGCGACAAGGGTGAAGTGGGGAGAGGAAAGCGAGAGCAAATGGCAAATAATGTAATCACGAGGCGATAAGGGATTGTGATTGGTACTTGGTATGTTGACTTTTGCGTAGACCACCCGACAGCGGCTAGAAATCCTTCTTGCTACCTCTTGAGCACTCGTTGGTTTCCCTTGAAGATGAAAGGGTGATGCAGCAAAGTAGCGTAAGTATTTCCCTTAGTTTTGAGAACCAGCGTTATCAATCGTTAGGAGGCTACGCCGAGTCTCGCACCTACACAAAACAAATAAATCCTGGCAACCAGCGCGATAAGGGTTGTCAATCCCTACACCACTTACGAGAGTGAGATCGATAGATATGAAAGGATAATATTTTTGGTATTTTTGTGATAAAGATGCAAATTAAAATAAAAGCAAGTAAAAAGCAAAGGAAATAACTAAGTGTTGGAAGATTAATATGATGAAGATAGACCGGGGGCCATAGGTTTCACTAGTGGCTTCTCTCAAGAGCATAAGTATTCTCGGTGGGTGAACAAATTACTGTTGAGCAATTGAGAAATTGAGCATAGTTATGAGAATATCTAGGTATGATCATGTATATAGGCATCACGTCAGAGACAAGTAGACCGACTCCTGCTGCATCTACTACTATTACTCCACTCATCACAGCTATCCAACATGCATCTAGAGTATTAAGTTCATAAAAAGCGAATGTAATGCAAGCAAAATGACATGATGTGAGAGGGATAAATTCATGCAATATGATAAAAACCCATCTTGTTATCCTCGATGTTAACAATACAATCGTTCCTTGCTGCCCCTCATCGCTGGGAAAGGACACATAAGATTGAACAAAGCTAAGCACTTCTCCCATTGCAAGAAAGATCAATCTAGTAGGCCAAACCAAACTGATAATTGAACAGACTTGCAAAGATAACCAATCATACATAAAAGAATTCAGATAAGATTCAAATATTGTTCATAGATAATCTTGATCATAAATCCACAATTCATCGGCCTCAACAAACACTGCTGCAAAAGATTACATCGAATAGATCTCCACGAGAGAGACATTGTATTGAGATCCAAAATGAGAGAAGCCATCTAGCTAATAACTATGGACCCGAAGGTCTGAGTAAACTACTCACACTTGATCGGAGGGCTATGGTGTTGATGTAGAAGCCCTCGTGATCGATTCCCCTTAGGTGGAGCTCAAGACAGGCCCAAGATGGGATCTCGTGGAGTGAGAAGGTTGCGGCGGTGGAATTAGGTTTTGGCTCCGTGTCGATCGTTTGGGGGTGCGTGGGTATATATGGGAGGAAGAAGTCGTCGGTGAACCAGGAGGGCCCACGAGGGTGGAGGCATACAGGGGGTAAGCCGCCCTACCGTGGCCTCCTCTTTGTTTCTTGACGTGAGGTCCAAGTCTCTCTGATCATATTTGCTCTAAAAATCACGTTCTTGAAGGTTTCATTCCATTTGGACTCCGTTTGATATTCCTTTTGAAACTCTAAAATAGGCAAAAAACAACAATTACGGGTTACTCCGGTTAATAGGTTAGTCTCAAAAGTAATATAAAATTGAATAATAAAGCCCAATAATGTCCAAAACAGTAGATAATATAGCAAACAATCAAAAATTATAGATACGTTGGAGCGTATCGTCGTCTGATCGACCAAAGATCCTTGAAGCAACTCATCAATCCGGCACCTCGCTCTTGTGCAGCGTCGAGGTCTTCGTTCTCGGGCCTCGCAACACTTGACGTCGCCCTCTCCGGCAACGTTGCTCGGGGTGTGCCGCGAAAGCAAAACAGACCTTGCTGCGAGGTCTTGAATGCTTGCATGAAGGTGTGGCTTGTGAACTGCGTCACGATTGTCGGTGATAATTCTTCTTAGCACACAAGCGGACCGGTTCCTTGAAGAATTTGGCTGATTGTCTTTGTCACCTTTCTCCTTTGCTTCCACTTCGGCCACTTTGTGAACTTATGGGCATAGCGTACAAGTACTCAAATCTGACATGGGGAAGGGCCCAATATATCGAGCCCCAGACGAGAGAATGGCGGAGAGGATTGTTTGAAGGGCTTGAGGTGGTTGATGAAGCTTCTTTGAATGGGCCGACCGCTTCACATTTGGTTACTAGTGTCGCCATCACGGAGGGCGGTGGGCGAAGAAACCTTGGGAGCGCGCCGGCAAGGGCCCTCGACCCTATGTGGGAGCCACATATGCCTCCATGTATCTCGCCAACAGCTCCCGATCCTTCCTCCGTGGGATGCACTTCAATTTCACACCGTTCGGCCTCCTCTGTACTGGGCGTCGCCAGACGGCCCGGTATAGAACGAACAACGCCAGACTCTTCCGCTTCTTCCTGCTCCTGGGAAGCTCCCTGTTGGAGGAATCGGATGGTATCTGTGCCCATGCGGGCACGGGGCTCGATATCAGGACCAAAGGCATCTCTTAGCCATGGGGCGGCTGTCTCTGACCAGGGCAGCGCCCTGGGAGCCGGATGCTCTTAATGCAGGCTCGATGTGCGACAACATCCTTGCCGGCCGTCCGGGGGGCTCGGCGGGAAAGTAATGCTGCGGACCTGATTTCCTCGCAACATTACCCCATTGATAGTTAAAGCGGATGGCTGAGTTAAGCGAACAAAAAGGTACCTGGTTCCACATGTAGCGAATGCGACCGCTTGACGAGTGTCAGCGATGTCTTTCTCGGCAGGAACATACTCCACTTGGATACGTAAAAGCGCTCCTCCGACTTCCTCACCTCATCTCGTAGGCCTCCATCAATGGGCTCTGGTAATCCTTGTTGACTTGCTGGCGACAAAGTGTGAGTCACCTTTGGCGATGAAGCTTCTTCACCCAGTGCGCGGCGATCACGAACCGGCAAGTAGCCTCGTGCCTCGTGAGTGTTATTTGTGGACATCTCCACAGGGAAGTGCATGGACCACATACTTGAGGTGCTCTCCGGTGGGTCGACAAAGCAGCACGGCACCGGCATACTTATAGCGAAAGCCCCATCAAAAGTACATGATCGATCGCGGTGCTGCTTCTTTTTCCGGGAGGCGGTCTCTGGATTTCCTCGTCAGGTCTTGAGGTCCATTCTGCAATGAACTCTGCCAAGACTACGCTGGATTGTCAAGGTACTTTCAAACTTCAACGAAACTTGACAACTCCGGGGCCCATTCTAATCCTTCCGGTCGCATCTCGGTTATCACGATATCCGTTTATGATGGAGGCGGTGGCTGACACTGATCTCGTGGGCTTGAAAGTAATGGCGCAGCTTCCTTGAGGCCATAGGAGGCGAAGAGCAATTGCACACTAGAGTACCTCGACCTAGCCCTGCTGAGGAAGGCTGACAAAATAAACGGTGCTGCATCATCTTCTTCTTGCACATCTCACTTTCACTGCGCGGAGCCTTTGCCTTGAGTGGCACGGACCACCGGGGCCCTTGCTACCCGGCACCGGGCCTGCGAGAGATCTTTGGCTCGCCATCCGTAGTGCGCCGCCGCCACTGCCTCCTCATCGACCTCCCTCTCCGCCACCGATGCAATGACCACTTGATTAAGTCGCTGCTAAATACAACAACAACGTCTCTTGTGGCTTAAGGCGCAACCAGTATTGGCGTGGAGAAAGGTATTTCTTGAGATCACCTGCGCCGCCTCGGCTTCCGTGGTCCCTCCATTGGGCTTGCCTTCTTCAAGATTTTGAAGAAGGAAGAGCACCTTCGTCGGACTTGGAGATGAATCAGCTCATAAGCGGCGGCGCGGCAGTGAGCAGCGCATCTTTGATCCGCTTGGGTGCCTCAATCGCTCAATAGCCTTGATTTTGTCTAGATTTTCTTTGATCATGTTGTGACACAAAGAATCGAGAAGCTTGCAGGATGGAGCCGAAGACACACTTCTCGGGGTTCAGCAAGTTGATCTTGTGCAGGTTGGAAAATGTCTCTTCCGGATCTTGCACAAGTTGGCCCGTCATGGTTTGACCACTATGTCATCCATATGCCTCCATATTTCTATGGGTGGGGTTCAAAACCAATTTGGACCCGCTCTTGCAAGCGTCGAACCAGCACTCTTCAACCCGAAGGCATCAGTAAAAAGCAATACGTACCACATTAGGTGATGAATGAATCGTCTTCTCTTCATCTTCTCTTGTCATGAAGATTTGATGGTAGCCAGTGAGCGTCGAGGAATGACAACAGATCACACCCGGCGTGGAGTCAACAATACAGTCGATCTTGTGACAGCAGAAGGGTCCTTAGGACAAGCCTTATTGATATGTGTCAATACACAGCCTCGCTTCCATTGCCTTGCAGCACCACTAGGATTAGCCAACCCGTTGGGTGAGAGCACTCCTCTCACCAAACCCGCAGCTTCAACTCCTGATCTCCTCTGTGATGAACTCTGCCTCGAGCACTACGACCTTACCTTGAGCGGGCGCGCGAGGGCAGATAGCTAGAGTGGTGCTCAATCACCTCCACAGGGCTGCCGGGATGTGGGATGCTTGCCACATAAACCGTCAACATTAAGCCCACAGGAAGGTGGCGCGCCTTCCTATTCTTGTAGAGTGGAGCCTATAGTGAAGGCCCCTCCGTGCCATCCTCACGATGGACACCTTCTTGGTCTGCAGTGGCTCGGCTCTGATTTCTTGCTCTTGCGGTGTAGAGCTCTCGCAGTGCGTCCTCGGCAGTGGCACTTAACACTCAGGGAGGTGCTGTCGGAGAGTGAGGTGCGAGAGGTCTTGCGGACTTCTTCTTCTCTCGGGCCTTGACGGCGGGAGCAAGTGCCTTGATGGTAGCTGCTGCATTGCTTCCCGGTAGAGTTGGTGGCGCAAATCGGCGCGTCCTTCTTAGCCGGAGGGGATGGAGATGATGGTCCGGGCATCTTTAGCATGTTGTAGGCGTGGTGTAGCGCCATGAACTGGCTAGTGCAGGCGGCCGGATCCCGTTGTAGGGCAAGGGGATCTCAGCAGCGTCAAGCGATCCTCTCGATCTGTAGTTCAACTCTCCTCCAAAGCGTCACAGGCGGTGTGACCTTCCCCTTGGTGGCTCCTCCTGGATTGACCCCTTGAAGCGTGCCCGTTTCCTCGAGGTCTCCATCGGTTTGCGATCTCTTGATCCTGACAGGCGAGATCAGGTTCAGGCCGACCACGTCGCCAACATCTTGTTCACCTTGAGGTTGTGTATACGTTGGTGAGACCAACAATGGCAAACACCCGACCGGTTGTGCGGTCAGGGTGGTCCTCGGCGTCAAAGATGAGGCGTGCTGGACCACTTCAGAGCTTACGGCGTCGAGCAGCAGCTCTTCTTTCTTTGTAATCTCACGCACCACTGCTTGAGCTAGTGGTGAAAGAAAGTATGCAACAAGCGCCACCATCCAGCCATTGCCTCTCCGTATACGGAACTCTTGCTCACGGACTCGTCATCCTCATCGTGATCATCGTCTTCATGTTTCTTATCACCGGCCAGGCGGAACCTCTCTCTTGCTAGTTGTCCTTGCAGGCGCTTCCTTCAGCCACCACACTTCTTACGGATCCTATTGCAATCGACCTTTCTCCTTGTCCGCCTTTCATAGTCGGCCTTTGCTTTTCGACAAGCAGCTCGACTTCTTGGCGGTCTGAAGTCGTGGCCCTTGGTCTTGGCCCAGATCTTCGTCTTGCTTGCAGAGCCCCGGCTTATCGTGACTGCTAAAACGTGACAGCACGGCAATCTCCTTGCGGGGTCATACCAACCCCTTCTTAGCGGCGCCGGTGTCGTCGGATCCCTCAGCAGCAAGCACGGCCTTGCCCTTGCGTTTTCTATTGCGATCTGTCCCTTCTTCGTCGGGGTGGCGGTGTCGTCGGTAGAGGGGTTTCATTGCCGGCATCTTCGTGAGTACTTCCTTCCTCTTCACCGAGCATCTGTCGGCCGAGCGTGGGATTCGGCCACATCATAACTCTTGGTCATTGCGACTCTTGGCGCATCTTGCGGTTGCGCGTATTCGATGGAACAACGCTGATCCAGTGATGGCGGGATGAGCGTCAGGATGTTGTATGCACCGGCGAATCTCGGATGTACATGAGGTTTCCGTTCCTTACGAATGATATGCAGATCAGCGGCGACCGCCAGGCGGTGGCCTCGTGAAGGCGTAGCGAACTCATGGCGCAGATCCGACCAGAAGAAATGGAATCCGCGGCAAGTGCATCAACCAAGACATAACGTTGGGCCCGGCGCCCGATGGGAAATAATTGGCAAGCATCTTGTCGTCGCGAGCTCAACTTTGCATCCAGCGATGGTGTAGATCTTTGAGAACTAGGGCGGATGGGTCTTGCGGTGTACTTCTCTGGCGTCGGGCTTGAGCGTGCGGTGGGGCGGCCCTGGAACTGCCGC
This sequence comes from Aegilops longissima, assembly GCA_021605205.1. Lineage (NCBI taxonomy): Eukaryota > Viridiplantae > Streptophyta > Magnoliopsida > Poales > Poaceae > Aegilops > Aegilops longissima. Next base: position 25,278 of record JAHIAM010013035.1, read on the forward strand.
AGCTCATGGGTAAAGCGGGCAGCCACCTCGTGTATTGGGCCGCGGAGCCCCGGTGCTGGGTGGTCCTAGCGGGTCCGCCCGCTTGTCGGCCCCGGTGGCGTGTATCACGCGGTGCTCAATAGTGGTTCGAGCATCTTCGTGAGCTTCGTTCTCGAAGAACTTGGTGCTGCTAGTCGGGGTGGGTCCGCTGGTGGGACAACGCTATAGAATGTTATCACAAGAGTAAATCACGATGGGCGGGCGCGCCCGCGGTGGCGATGAGGAGAAAGTGCACGTGGTAGCGGCTCCCAGTCCTCCAGCCGGCCGCGTGGTGGCTCGGTGGAGCGCCGACCGAGGTCCCGCTGGTCGCGGATCGTCTTTGTTGGTGGCGGCGAGGCTCGGATCGTGGACCTCCACTCTTGAGCTTCTCCGCGGGGAGGAAAGTCGAGGAAGCGGTGTCTGTAGCATCGCTTTCTGGCGGGCGTGGGTGGCGGCGGCAGCTGCGTGGGCTGTGATAGCCGACTTCTAACGCGTTAGAAGGAGCTCCGTCCGACAATGGCTGCGCACCATTTTCGCCCAACGCCGGTGGGCATCTGAACTCCTTCATCATGAGCAGCGCTGCGGGGTTCTTCCAGCGGTGTCGAAGTCACCGGCATGGTGGCGGCTGCTTTCGTCGCGCCGCATATGGGAAGAGGCGCGGTGATACTTTGCATGGCGTCTTGGAGGTGCTGCATCGCCCGTGGGTAGCAGCGACACTCTGGAGAGGGCCGCGCCGCTGCGGGTGTCCAGCCATCTTTAGACTTGGTGGTGTGCGGCCGTGCTGTCTTGAAACGGCGCCTTCGCCCGAACTCTGGCGGGCGATGTTGGTGCTCGCGGACCCTTTCGGGTTCTCCGCGACCAGGCCGTTGCTTTCGCCTGGCGGCACAGGCGTTCGACCCCGACGAGCGATCGCCATGGCGTCTTCTTCTTGAAACCCGACAATGAAGACACGCTAGGCTAACTACTAGACGATTCTCACAATTCGCCCCTACGGCGCGCCAAAGATGTCGGTGTGGAGCGACACCTATGGGATCATAAGAATCCCTACTACGGTTGCAGGCGTGAGGTTGCAAGAAAAACGAGGATCGTGGTCGGCACAAGCCGTTTACCCAGTTAGGCGAGGATCGTAAAACCCTAGTCCTGCTTTGGTGGATGTATTGAGTGTTCTTGAGCTCTTGAACTAGCTCACGTGGTGAGTGGTTGAAAGAGCTGAATCCTCCTCTAGTATGCCATGGGCCTCCTTTTATAGTCGAAGGGGCTACCACGGTGGCATCAGGAGGTGAAAGGTGTCTGATGCTCTGGAAGCTTATCGCTCCTATTACAGGACAAAGGCGCATTTAACTTGTTGAGAATCCCCTTGCTTTATGGGGGCGGGCCAGAAGTCCCGTCCGTCGTCTCCTCCTTGCTGACCGCGCCCAGGCCAGCGGTGCATGCGGTGCCATGTGGCGAGCAAGCAGCTCAGGTGGCTCGGTGGTGGGGTCTTCATGAAGATGCATCTTGCATTGAGTGTCTGAAGACTTGCACAGGAGCTGCATGTTGCCCATGCAGTGTATGCCAACCGGTTGGGCTGGCGGATGCATCTTGAATGGCGGTGGAGATAGCTAGTGAGGACCGGAGGTGGCCCAGTGGCGCCATTAGCGAGGCCTTGCCGGAGGCCCGGCAGGATCTTGGCGTGGCGCCTGTTGTCCCGGCAAGGATCATCTTGGTCTTGTAAGTTCCCTGGCAGGATCTTGCGGGCTACTTCGTCTAATCCTCATCGATCTTGAGTATTCCTTGTGTTCACGAAGATCTGCATGCAACCACCAGGTGTCTCGAGCCTGGCCCAAGCGTGGTTGATGGTGTTGTTGGAGACCGCGGAGGGCTCAAGGGTGGCTCGCTCTATTGGTGTTTAGGCGTGCTGCCCCGCCAAAGAAATCTTCTGGGAGACTCTTGAGGCCATTGTCAGGATTCTAAGTCGACAATAGAATGGGGGTAGGTATGGAGAGGCAAGATCCTAGCTATGGAGTAGTTGTATATGCAAGATGTTTAGAGTTCAGGCCCTTCTAGGAGGAAGTAACATCCCTCGTCTAAAGCAGGAGGCGGTCATTGTATTATGTCGTATAAGATTACAGGTTAGAACCCTTTAGCGAGGGGTGGCTTATATAGAGTTTGAGGACCCCTCGACCCTCTCGGTTATGTAGGGAATAAGGTACATTAAGAGAGAGTTATTGGTAGCGTCCACATAAAGTGCTCTGATGACCATAAAAGCCCTTAATGACCGACCGTTTGCGTGAAGACTCTTGTAGATCTTACGCGGTGAGTGGTTAGGCCCGGTGGTCGAGTGTCTTAGTCCGTTAGTGGAATCCTTCGAGTCGTGAAAGGTGTTTTCTTTAAGATGTCCTTGGGAGGTATCTTGGACAGGTCCATGACTACCCTAGATGCATGACTTCATGGTAGCCCGAATGGATCGAGTTTGAGTGGGGAAGGAGTTAAGAACTCTTCGGCCCAATTTTTGTGTGATCGTCGTCTTGTCTGGATCAATAAGCTTAGGTGGCGGCTTCACTTCTTTTCAACGCCTTGATCCATTCTTTGTATCTGTCAGTGTGTTTTGTACTTGGTGAACTCGAGTGGCGGAGCGAGAGAAATCTTCGTTTGTGATTTGCTGCGCGCCACCAATTTAGCCAGGATCCATTTTCGAAGCAGGCGGGGCGGAAAGCCGCATGATGTCCGACGGATAAAGGCGGGGACTCCTCGATCTCAGCGCCACCTTTTTTACGCCACGTATCGTGCGAGCGTGTGCGGGGATTTGACAGGATGGTCGGGCCTACACGGTGATCACTTTCGGAAGCAACCTCATATAAGGCCTCGGATGGGGGTTTTTGAGCATGCGTTCCCCTTTCCTCCTCCCTTCTCGATTCATCCGCGTCACGATTCCTCTTCCCCATTGCTGCTCCGTCGCGCGTCTAAATCGGCGACAATGGTGAAGAGACAAGCGGCGGCTTTGGAAAAGCGAAAGGTGTCGGCGAAAGCGAAGAAAGCGACGGTCGAGGCGGATCCTCTTCGGTAGCTTCGCGCGAGGGCTGGATCGGCGGCTGGATCCGCTCGGCGATCAGCGGAAGGACCTCGGCGGCATAATGAAGAAGGGCCGGATCCTCCATGGAGCAATGGCGGCTCCGGGGAAGAGTGGGCGCCACAACCTCTGGAGGGTGAGTCGCGTTCTCTTGGCCACCATGTCGACCTGGAGTTTTCTGCGCCTCACCCTTTCTTTGAGTTCACAGACTTCTTTGGGGCACAACCAGCCACTTCACACCCAACTCCATCGTGTATCTTGCTGCTTTTGTGTGGCTGTGTAAGAATTTCTTGGGTTGCCAACCTCATTGGGGCCTTTTCAAGCACATTTCACTTGTCGCTCCCAAGCGGTGAAAAAGGCCAATCCGTGTGAAGAGAACTCAAGTGATTCAGATGTGTGGGGTCTTGGGGTCCAAATAGGAGGAAAAAGCTCTTTTCGGCCATGATCTTACCGTCGATCCGTGGATGGCGATCGACTTGGTTCTCTGCAAGGACCAGCCAGCTTGAAGCGGTCATTGGACTCCTCATTTTCCATGGACAGTCGGTGTCAAACCGGCGATCTCGGTGAGGTCCCGAACTGTGCGTCTAGGCGGATGGTACAGGAGACAAGTGCGCGCCCGATCGGCTATATCTCCCCGTGTTGAGGCGACTTAGAGGCATAACCGCATTGAAAGCAATGTAAAGTGAGGTAATCTTCACACAACCCATGTAATAATTAAGGGAAAGATACATAGTTGACTTCTGATCCACTTCACCAGATACATAAATAAACATCCATCATTAGTACCTCAAGGTCCGACTACGGAACCAAAATAAAGATACCCCAAATGCTACAGATCCCGAATAATCCCCTGGGCACCACTCGATCATCTGGAAGCGATACATAATCGACCACGTTCCTCGTCGAACTCCCTTGAGCTCGGTTGAGTCACCCTTGGCCTCGGAACCGCTGTGTTTGGAAGTATCTTGAGTCACGGGGACTCAACAATCTCACCGAGATCAAGACTATTTAAGCTAATAGGAAGGACAGAGTAGTAAAGTGGAGCTGCAGCAGCGACTAGCATATATGGTGGCTACATAAAAGAGAGCGAGAAGAGGCAAAGCACGGTCGTGAAATCTAGTAGTGATCAAGAAGTGATCCTGAACTACTTCATGAGACATAACTCCAACACCGTGTTCACTTCCCGGACTCCGAGAAGAGACCATCACAGTTACCTTGATTGATGTGTATTTTATTTGAGGTCAACTTTGGGTTTTCTACCGGACATTAACAAATTCCATCGCCTCATAACATGGCACGACTTTGAAAGATATTACCCTGCGGGTGTCCCAACAACCCATTATAAGCTCTCACGGTCAGCGAAGGATATTCCTTCTACGGGAAGACCCGATCAATCTCGGAATCCCGGACTACAAGACATTTCGACAGCAATAAAACAAGACCAGCAAGACCACCCGATTGCGACAAATCCTGATAGGAGCTGCACATATCTCGTTCTCGGGCACACGGATAAGCTAAGCGTACAGGAACGGCGTAATCCATGTTGCCAAGGAATGGTCCCCGGTGCTCTAGTTTGGAAACGCTCGAATGAGCACGGCCGGGGTTTAAAATAAGATGACCCTCGGGCTCATGAAAACCAGGGAAAAAGGCTTAGGTGGCAAAAGGTAAAACCAATGTTGGGCCTTGCAGGCGAGTCTTATTCAAAGCGAACTGTCAAGGGGTCCATAAATCACCAACCGTGTAAGGAGCATAAAATCAAGGAACATAACACGGTATGACGGAAACTAGGGTGGCAAGAGTGGAACAAAACACCAGGCATAAGGCCGAGCCTTCCACCCTTTACCAAGTATATAGATGTATTAATTATAGCAGATATATATATATTGTGATATCCCCAACAAGTAAACATGTTCCAACAAGGAACAACATCTCCATGTTCAACAAGGAACAAACTTCATCTTCCGCAACTAGCGCTATAAGAGGAGCTGAGCAAAGCGGTAACATAGCCAATCAGCGGTTTGCTAGGAAAAGGATGGTTAGGGGCTGACATGGCAATATGGGTGGCGTGATATAGCAAGTGGTAGGCATCGCAGCATAGGCATACAAAGAAGCGAGCAACTAGCATAGCAAAGATAGAAGTGATTTGAGGTATGGTCATCTTCGCAATGTTCTCAGAGTTGTCGAAAGCTTGATCCTCGGCGTTCTCAACAGGTTCCTCGTTCACGTACTCGTCTCCGACTCTACCCAAAGCAACAACACAAACAAAGGAACCACAATAAATCACGGTGCAATGCACAATCAACATGATGCAAAACATGACATGATATCGAGATCGATATGCAATGCTTATATGCGCTCAGGTAAATGATGAACCAGGCATCAACTTGGCAAACCAAGCATGCCACTGGAAAGAGAGATGATTTGGTTGAAATCGATATAAAGATCACGGAATCGGATGCACGGTTTGCAAATGACAACAAAACAAGAATGGCGCAAATCTGCCATTAACAGCATGATGCCACTTAGCAAGCAACAATTAATTAAGCTACTGCACCCAAA
>JAHIAM010013039.1:0-11239 GCA_021605205.1 Aegilops longissima
CTTTCCCCAGCTCTATGAGCTGCCGCCAAACCTTTGAGGGGCCGAGAAGGTCATGGCAACTGGTTTCCCATGGCACTCAGGGGAACCCTTTTGGTTCTGAACACGGCTCACACCGATCTCCTCTTGGGGCCGAGATCGCCCCTTCATGCCAACTTCAAGGCACTTGACCGGCCTCCCTCCGTGGCGACATCGCCCATCAAGCAGCACAGGAGAAACCTGGGTACATCAATTCTTCAACAACGCCCCTCAAGATTCCCAAGGTGAAGGAGGCCATCATCTCACCTTCTCCAGAACGGTGTGTGTGGCGTCAAGATGAAGGAGGGGGCGATGCATGAAGATTGGCATCCTTGGAGATGTTCAACAGCGACCAAGTGCGCGGGGCTGAGGGGCCCTTTCCCCCTTGAGCTGCCAGCCCGAGACCCGAAGAAAAGCCCAAAGCGAAGGGCGTGAAGCGCAAAGGCTGCCGTTCTCGAGAACAATAAGCGGGCAGAATCAGCCCGAGTTTTCCATGGGCCTGATCTTGGTCCCGACCTCCCATCCCAAACACCAATGAATGTCGGGGCTCCGAGCCGTGGAGAAAGGAGAATCGGTCGATGCCCGGCCCGCGAGGGCTCGGCCGAGGAGGATGAAAAAAAACAAGGCTTTGGGAAGACCGCTGCCCTCGCCAAGGGTGGCGGCCAACCGAGGACGGGCGGATCAGCCTCGCGCGGAGGTTGGAGGACCCGCCTCCACGGAGGATGCCTCGGGAGCCAAGGGCAGGCCTCCCTCCTCTACCGCAGAAGAAGGAAGGGACCACCCGGGGCAGGGGGGGGCTTCAGGCATGTCGCTTGCATCTGGGGGAGGCCCCAGCCTCTTAAGCGCATCTTCAAGCAGTTGCCCGCAAGTGAATGATCCTCCCAAGCTGGCCACCGCCCTCTCGGTGGTGGCGTGCGCCATCACGTTTAGCTCGGGGATCAGCTCAAGTCTTGGACCACAGCCGAGTCCTCGATGCTTTGTTCCCCAATCCCGCAACATGCAAGTCACGGGACCCTTATCGATGGCGGGCGGGCTCAATGTCCTGTCCGTGAGACATTCAACAATCTCCAATTGCCTTACAATCACCAAACCAAGCCTTTCTCCGGGTCAGGGTCCACCCGTTCCGGGCAGGTCCGCCTCCTATCACCTTGGCGCAACAACTACCCCGGACTCATCGACCGGCGTCGCCCCATTGCGCCTACAATGCCATCCTCGGGTACCCACTCGGCCAAATTCATGGCCATGACTCATCCAACCAATGTCCTCAAGATGCGGGGGCGGAGTCATCGGTGCCTTGTGAAGAGAGAGACGGTGTGCTCCCGGGCGTGCTTTTCAATCCCGTCCTTGAAGCCGATCACGGATCGGGAGGCTCCCGAGCTGCTCTAAGAAGAAGACATCGCTGGCCCGACCCTGGGAGGCGGCCCCTCGGATCGCATTCCAGGCACCTCTATCCGCATAGTAAAGCGGCCGGCGCCTCCTGGAAAAGGCTGGGGCTCTCTGGAGGGCCACCGACCTTTAAAATCCTGAGGCGCTTGGGCACCCAGGCGTGTTTCAAGGTTTCCCTCGGGAAGGGCGTGGCAGGAGGGCGAACCCTCGGGAGTTCGTCGGCCCGAGATCATTCGGGGGCTGCAGGGTCAAGTCAAAGTGGCAAGCGCCCGCCCGTAGCTCCCCATCCAGGGAATGGTGGGCTCTGGCGTCTGTCGGCATGGGGCTCAGCAGGCCGCCTCTAGGGCCTCGGCCCCTTGGAGTGGGGGCGTTGTGGGTCCCCCAAGCTACGTTCGCATGCCTTGGCTGGAGCAGCGGCGCCCTTGAATGCCTCATGGGGAGCATCCGGGCTCAAGGGAGGTCTCCCAATCCGCATTGGGAAGAATGGTCCGAGACCCCGCGCCTCCGGGACCTCCAGGCTCTGGGCTGAGGGCCGTGGTCGCTTCCGCAGCCCGCGTCCGCTATTACATCCCTTCGTCTTCAATGTTATCGGTGACATCCCAGTTTCATTTTGGTGGGGCCCCCCGGCTGCATCATTCCCGGCCGGGGTCCGTCCCCATTATTCCCCTTCATATTCCTGCTTACTTTGTTGGGGGCATCCCCAATATACCCTATCCAAAAAATCGGGTCCCCAAAGGATAGACCGCATATTGAGGCGCTTTTGGGTGGATATCATTACATCAACATTACATAATAGATGGGGATACATACATAAGGACAAATGCCACAAGAATACATCAACATCATATACAAGATCAACATCCGACTCGGATAAACATAACGAAACTCAAACAACATCCACCCCTAGCCCGGCTGCCGACACGGAACCTATCCCCGAGAAGAAAAAGAAGAACTCCAACACAAGAAACATCGCTCTCCGTCATGATCATAACCCCGTGGCTGGTGGTGTAGTAATCTGTGAGCCACGAGGACTCGCAATCCCATTACCATGGGTATCAAGACTAAAAGCTTAAAAGGGAAAGGAAGGGGTAAAATGGTGAGGTTGGGCGGCTAAGCATATTGGTGGCTAACATCATAATGAGGCGAGAAGAGAAACAAAGGCAGTCGTCAACTAGTAATGATCAAGAAGTGATCCGAACCCTACTTCGTCGGACAAACCCGAAACCGTGTTCTCCTCCGATCAACCCGAAAAAGAGACACTCAGATTCGCCGGTTGGTGTATTTTAGAAGGTTTGCTTCAAGTTTACTACCGGATATTAACAAATTCCCATCTGCCACATAACCGAGCACGGCTCTCGAAAGTTTATACCCGGGGTTCCCAACAATGAAAGCTCTCGCGATCAACGAAGGATATTCCTTCTCCCGGGAAGACCGATCAGTCTCGGAATCCGGCTACAAGACATTCGACGACAATAAAACAAGACCACAAAAGCCCGGATGTGCCAAAAATCGATAGGAGCTGCAATATCTGGTCTCGGGGACACGGATGAGCAAGCGTCGGGTTGGCATAACCCTGATTGCCGGCGCGGACTCGCTTCGGTTTGGACCACCTTTCGAAGGAGAACTGGCCCGGGGGCTAAAATAAAGATGACCCTTACTAAAAAGGGAAAAAGGGGCTGGGTGAGGCAAATGGTAAAACCAATGTTGGGCCTTCTTTGGAAAAGTCTTATTCAAAGCGTCAAGGGGTCCCATAAATCACCCGACCGCGTTAGGGGCGCAAAATCCGGGAACATAATACCGATATGGGAAACTAGGGGGAGTGGAACAAAACACGGGCATAAGGCGGCCTTCCCCCTTTACCAAGTATAAGATGCATTAATTAAATAAGATATATTGTGATATCCCAACAAGTAAACATGTTCCAACAAGGAACAACATCTCCATGTTCAACAAGGAACAAACTTCATCTTCACCAACTAACAAGCTATAAGAGGGCTGAGCAAAGCGGTAACATAAAACAAGGTTTGCTAGGAAGGGTGCAAAGGTTAGAGGCTGACATGGCAATTTGGGATGGCTTGATAAGCGGTAATAGGTAGCGCAGCATGGATAGAAACGAAGCAACTAGCATAGCAATGATAGTAGTGAGATCCGGGTGGGCATCTTTGGAAATCCCCAAGGAAGAAAAGAGATCCATGAAGAAAGAGCGGATGAAGCCGAACCAAGCGTGAGCGAAAAATCCTCACGATCCAAAGCAGCGGAACTAACAAGAAGAAGCACACAACATAGTAAACACCCACACTGAACAAGGCATGATGCACAACCAAGCATGATGCATGACAAATCTAATAAGCTACTCATGGCAAGAGATGATGCAAACAAGAGCAACACATCAAAGCAAGTTTAAATGAGGCAAACAACATATAACAATTCGGTAAGTCCTCATATCAAATTTCAAATTGGTCCAGATCTGAATAAACCTTATGTTCAAGTTGTTAAACAGCAATTAAGATGCACCCGATGATCTACGAAATTCTAGTCAAGTTACATATAAAGTTCATTAATTAACTCGGCCTAGAAATAAGCAAAACAAGTTAAACATGGCATTGATGCAAAATGCATACAAACATCAACAAACCCTCAAAACAAGGATGCAACATGATAATATGAACTACATGCAAAACAAGCAAGTTTCATATAGAGCACACTCAAAAGCAACAGGGTTCAACAATACACCTATACAAGAATACCCAAATCTTCCAAAACAGCAACTAGGCATATTGCAAGCATCAAAACAACATGCTACAGGACCCAACAAGAAAACAAAAGGCATGGGCATGATGTACAGGTAAAACATTACAAAACATAACATAACTATCTCAAAACAACTAGAACATGCTCAAAAACAATGGAAGATTGCAAATAATAACATTTAGGGCATTGGCGAAATAACATCGGTTCAAGTTTAGAGCTATCAAACAACATGTACAGGAACTTATCATGGCAAAAAAGGCATGGCATGATCTACTAAATGCATAGAACAAAAGTCCTTCTGACCATAGCCAAAAGGATCGAAAAATGATGGCACCCATGTAAACATGGCAAGTTATATTACGATTCATACATGGCAGGAACAACATAAGTAGGCATGTTGGTGAGGAACCACTCACCAAGAGCAATACATGGCAAGGCAACCAACAGTAAAAGACATGGCATAGAAGCTATACATGGCAAGAACAACATCATAGCATGCTTGGATCAACTACAACAACCTTGGCAAAATTGAATAACATTAAACAATCCCGGAAACATTTTAGCAAAAGTAGAGCCATTGACTCAAGCTATGGCACCCATAATTGCAAACAAGGGCATGGATGGATAGAGCAAGACATGTATAACAAAACTCCTTACTGAAGTATCTCAAAATATGCATGGATCTCTTGATCAAGTTAACATGGCATAAAATATCGCAAAACAGGGCTGAAACAACAAATCAGGACACCTAGTTTGCATGCTTGTGCTAGTCACCACAGAGATCACAAAAATACATAGCAACACCACTGTAAAGAGGCATGGCAATTACAAAACACATGTAGGACTCAAGTCCATAGGATGCACACATCAATTGGCAAAAATGACAAAAGTGCATGTTACTTAAAGCGAAACTAACATCACAAGCCCAAACATTTCGGGCATCAAGATGAGCTCAAATGAAAATGATGCAATGAGATGAAATGATCTACTCTTAGGCGAACATTTGACATATTACATAAAAGGAACGATGGGTTAGATCGATGAAAATGTAAAATAATCCCTTCGGGACTTAGTGAAAAAACAACCTCTCAGAAAGTCAGCAGGATCGGCGGACGGGATGCGGTCCGGGGGCGGCCCCCGTTTGGATCGGGGCGGTGGATCTTCCACCCGCCCGGATCTGCGGGCCCGGGGCCTTTGGCAGGCGGCGGCGGGGAGGTGGCGATGGTGGTGGGGAGGGGGGCCCGGGGAGGCGGGCAGGGCCTTGGGGGAGGAAGGCCGCCAGGGGCGGCGCCCGGCGGCGGCCAGCCCGGGGCTTCGGGGGGGGGGCCAGGCGGTTGGGGGCAGGGCCCCAGGGTTGGGCGGGGCCCCGACCCGTGGGCTCCAGGGGCCCAGGGGCGGTGGCGGGGGTGGCAGCCTCCCTGGCCTGGCGTCGTGGGCTGGGACATGTCCGTCGGGCGAGAGGAGGGAACTAGGGTTTCATCCATGAAATGATCGCAATTTGGGGGATCTATTTATAGGTAGGGCTAGGAGAGTCAAATGAGGTGCGGTTTTCCCTATCGGTCGAATGACGGAGCATGGAGGGAGTTAGGTGGGTTTGGGCCCTTTGAAAGGGTGTTGGGCTGCAAGGAGAAAGAGGCTTTTCTTAGGTTCGTTGGAGTAAAACGACCTCCAAATGATCCGAAACAAGGCTCTAGGTGCTATACCAAGGCAGCGCAAACCTGGTCCTTCGAGACCTTTAACACCCCCAATGAAAAGAGGTAAAAGGCGCCCGGAGACATAAGTGCGGATTGGAAAAGCGGAAACAGGGAAAATGCTCGGATGAGAGGCGAACACGTATGCAAATCGATGCACATGATGACATGATATGAAATGCAATGATGACATGGAAAAGTGCAACAAAACATGACATAGCGATGGCGAATAAGGCGGACACAGGCGCGCCGAATCCGGGCGTTACAACACTCCTCCACTAACAAGAGATCTCGTCCGAGATCTTAGGACGAACGGAAGATAAAAGGATGAGGTGAAACAAAACTAAGAGAAGAAGCAAAGAATCGAGAGCACTCGAGAAGAAGAAAAACAGCGAGAGGCGAGAATCAAAGCTCACGAAATCGGATAGACTATGAAAGCACTCGTTCAACGGGTGGTTAAAAGGAAAAAGCGAATAAATGAAAGGATTTAGGCAGCACTCCGGTGAACAAGGAAAGAATAGAACAGACTTGAAGATGGGATGAAACTTGGGAGATGAACAACACAATGCCTCGGAAGAATTGAAAGATTGAATGAAAAAACAGAAGAAAGGTTGAGCGGAGTTGTTGAAAAATCAACAACAAAAATAAGATTGTTGGACTTATGGATAAATCTCAAAATTATAAGGTGATAACCGACCACGCGGAAATGATTGGATAGCTGAGAGGAGCGGAAAAAAACTCCACTTCAAAAGAATCGAGAATTAATTGCACTTTGAAAGAAGAAAAGATACTTAATCACCAACAAAATCTTGATGAACTCTTGAAGAAAAATTAAATCATGAAGAACCACCATGAAGAACTCCGGTAACAAAAGGATGGAGATAGAATGAAGGATGAAAGAATAAGATGAGCCTTGCGATGATTTAGGGAGGTTGGAAGATGGCGAAAATTTGAACTCCGGAAAGAAAAGATGGAAAGACTTGGAACTAGAATTTATTCACAAGAACAAACTCCGAAGGAAGGGATTATCACTTGGATGAAATAAGAATAAGATTTATTGTATGCTTATCCTTCATCAAATTAAATTGATGACAACAATGGATTTTGCAACTACTTATTCTTCTTGAAAAAAATTGAAGTGACATATCACAAACTTGGAAGGTCTTCATGAACCACTAGGATTGAAAAAACGAATGAATTAATAAGATAAACAAGGAAAAAGTCTTGAGCGAACCAGTAAAATTTGGAAATTGATGAAAGAGAAAGAATCACGGGAAGAATATTGGGGCGAGCGAAGGGCCAATATAGAATAATTGGAACGACTTTGAAAACTTGGAGCGCGAAATCTTGAAAAGATGCCTCGAATGATCGAGGGAAAACAACTCCTGAAATACTCGGATGGATGAAAAAATTACTGGAAACAATAGATAGGATAACATCGAGCTAGCAGAATCTTACGGGAGAAGCGACAAGATTTAGGAAAACTCTACTTGGTCTTCAAATGACGATAAACACCACCAAAATTAATGAGATACTCGGAAGAATGAAAAGCAAAGGGTTGAGCCAACAATGAAATGATTTGAAATCGATCTTGGAAAGGCATCGTGATGAAATTCATTCTTCGTCAAACTTGAAAAGAATTGAGAATACTCGGAAAATTAGAAGAGTCGGGAAGATCACGGAAAAGACCTGGGTTAGGGCCCACTAAAAAAAACACCGTTGGAAAGGGTTGAAAAGATAGATGATGCCGGAACAATTAAATATTTGAATGAGGTGACAACCTCGAATTAATTGAACAGACGAATCTCTGAGATGTCTTGAACTCGGAAAAAAGGGCAAGAGGGAAACAGCGGAAAAACATTGATCCAAGAAAAATATGATCAACACGAAAAATTTTTGAGTGCGGAAAAGAAAAGAGATGAAGAATGTCAAGCAGGCGAAATTCACGGTTGAACAATTGAGGAAGACTGAAGGGCTCCACGAATGAAATGATGGTGGAAGAAACTCAAACTCCGGGAAGAAAGGGGTGGGGGGAAAACAAAGGCAACTTGGAAGGGGAAATCGGCGAATATCTTGAAGAAAAACACGGTTGAAATCATTGAGGAGAAAAGCAAAAACTTCCACGAGTAGGATGGATACTCGATTCGGACTCGGTTCGAGAAGAAAAGAAGGGTGGGGGTGGGAAAAACAAGGACAACCGGACAAGGAAAACAACGGCGTTGGGGGAAAGTTGAACGGCAAAGATGAAGATGGTGAGTCGACTTGGGAAACACGGATAAAGATGAGGAACAACACGAAAAACCAACTGCGTGATCCTAAAAAAATTTGAAGGGAAGAAGTAATTCAAAACACCTCGTCAAGATTCCACGGGCGAAGGGTGAGTAAAAAAAATTCCTACTCTCGATATAACTAGACTCGAAAATAGTTTTTCTAGACTCAACATAAACTACGATCAATCAAGGGGCTCCTAGGGTGTCGAGGCTCGATACCAACTTATCACCCCAATATCGACCCTATCCAAAAAGGGTCCCCCAAGGATAGCCGCATATTGAGGCGCTTTAAGGTGGATATCATTACATCAACATTACATAATAGATGGGGATACATACATAAGGCACAAATGCCACAAGAATACATCAACATCATATACAAGATCAACATCCGACTCGGATGAAACATAAACAAAACTCAAACGACATCCACCCCCTAGCCAGGTGCCGACCTGGAACCTATCCCTATGAAGAAAAGGAAGAACTCCAACACAAGAAACATCGCTCTCCGTCATGATCCCATAACCTGTACCCTGGTGGTGTAGTTCTTGAGCCACGAGGACTCACAATCCCATTACCATGGGTATCAAGACTACAAAGCTTAAAGGGAAAGGAAGGGGTAAAATGGTGAGGTTGCAGCGACTAAGCATATATGGTGGCTAACATCCAAAATGAGGCGGGAAGAGAAACAAAGGGGGTTCAACTAGTAATGATCAAGAAGTGATCCGAACTCCTACTTCGTCGGACAAACCCGAAAGTGTTCTCCTCTCGATCAACCCGAAAAAGACACTCAGTTCGCTACGGTTGGTGTATTTTAGAAGATTTGCTTCAAGTTTACTACAAGGATATTAACAAATTCCATCTCCACATAAGGCACGGCTCTCGAAAGTTTATACCTGGGGGTGTCCCAACAGCCATGATAAGCTCTCGCGATCAACGAAGGATATTCCTTCTCCCGGGAAGACCCGATCATCTGTCCGGCTACAAGACATTTGAAGCAATAAAACAAACCAGCAAAGCCGCCCGGATGTGCCGACAAATCCTGATAGGAGCTGCACAATCTCGGTCTCGGGGCACCGGGATGAGCAAGGCGTCGGGTTAAGAGACCTGATTGCCCGGGGCCCGGAATCCTTGGGGCCAACTGAAAGAACGGCGGGGGGCTAAAAAAAGATGACCCTTGGGCTCCGAAACCCAAGGGAAAAGGGGCTGGTGAGGCAAATGGTAAAACCAATGTTGGGCCTTCTTTGGAAAAGTCTTATTCAAAGCGAACTGTCAAGGGGTCCCATAAATCACCCGACCGCGTTGGGGCAAAAATCCGGGAACATAATACCGATATGGGAAACTAGAGGGGAAAGTGGAACAAAACACAGGCATAAGGGAGCCTTCCCCCTTTACCAAGTATATAGATGCATTAATTAAATAAGATATATTGTGATATCCCAACAAGTAAACATGTTCCAACAAGGAAAACATCTCCATGTTCAACAAGGAACAAACTTCATCTCAACTAACAAGCTATAAGAGGGCTGAGCAAAGCGGTAACATAGCCAAACAACGGTTTGCTAGGAAGGGTGCAAAAGGTTAGAGGCTGACATGGCAATTTGGGATGGCTTGATAAACAGGTAATAGGTAGGCAACATAGCGATAGAAACGAAGAACTAGCATAGCTATGTAGTGAGATCCAGGTGCGGTCATCTTGCCGAAATCCATAAGGAAGAAGAAGAGTCCATGAAGAAAGGGACGGATGAAGCCGAACCAAGCGTGAGCACAATCCTCACGATCATAAAGCGGAACTAACAAGAAGAAGCACACAACATAGTAAACACCCACACTGAACAAGCATGATGCACAACCAAGCATGATGCATGACAAATCTAATGAAGCTACTCATGGCAGAGATGATGCAAACAAACAACACATCAAAGCAAGTTTAAATGAGGCGGAAACAACATATAACAATTCGGTAAGTCCTCATATCAAATTTCGAAATTGGTCCAGATCTGAATAAACCTTATGTTCAAGTTGTTAAACAGCAATTTAAGATGCACCACGATGATCTACACGAAATTCTAGTCAAGTTACATATAAAGTTCTTTAAATTGACTCGGACCTAGAAGATATGAGCAAAACAAGTTAAACATGGCATTGATGCAAAATGCATACAAACATCAAGCAAACACCTCAAAACAAGGATGCAACATGATAATATGAAACTACATGCAAAAACAAGCAAGTTTCATATAGAGCACACTCAAAAGCAGACAGCGTTCAACACATACACCCTATACAAGCATGACAACAATCTTCCAAAACAGCAACTAGGCATATTGCAAGCATCAAAACAACATGCTACAGGACCTCAACAAGAAAACAAAAGGCATGGGCATGATGTACAGGTTAAAGCATTACAAAACATAAACACTGAACTATCTCCGAAACAACTAGAACATGCTCAAAAACACATGGCAAGATTGCAAATAATAACAGTTTAGGCATTGGCGAAATAACATCAGGTTGCAAGTTTAGAGCTATCAAACAACATGTTAAGGAACTTATCATGGCAAAAAAAGGCATGGCATGAATCTACTAAATGCATAGAACAAAAGTCCTTTACTGACCATGAGCCAAAAAGGATCAGAAAATATGATGGCAACCCATGTAAACATGGCAAGTTATATTACAGATTCATACATGGCAGGAACAACGATAAGTAGGCATGTTGGTGAGCTTGAACCACTCACCACAGAGCAATACATGGCATGGCAAGGCAACCAACAGTAAGAAGACATGGCATAGAAGCTATACATGGCAAGAACAACATCATAGCATGCGGATCAACTACAACAACCTTGGCAAAATTGAATAACATGTAAACAATCTGCCGGAAACATTTTATAGCAAAAGTAGAGCTCGATTGACTCAAGCTATGGCACCCATAATTGCAAACAAGGGCATGGATGGATAGAGCAAGACATGTATAACAAAACTTCCTTACTGAAGTATCTCAAAATATGCATGGAACTCTCGTAGCATCAAGTTAACATGGCATCAAAATATCAGCAAACAGGGCTGAAAACAAATCAGGACACCTAGTTTGCATGCTTGTGCTAGTCACCACAGAGATCA
>JAHIAM010013046.1:0-13650 GCA_021605205.1 Aegilops longissima
GGGAAAGGGAGTTTTTAGTCATCTTGCCCAAAAGGCCGGTTAAAGCATCAAATGATTCATAATCAAGTGTTTCCAAAGTCCATCAGCATGGAGTTTCTTCATCGCTTTACACCAATAACCTAAGCGGCGGTGCCACAAATGAGTTGCACTATCATTATTAACTTTGCATCTTTTGGCATCAATATTATGAATATGTTATCACTACGATGAGATCCAACAAACTATTTTTATTGGGTGTATGACCATTGAAGGTTTTATTCATGTAAGAAACAACAATTAGTCTCGACTTTAAATGAATAACGGTGCAATAAACATGATCAAATCATATTCATGCTCAGCATAAGCCCAAATAACATTTATTTAGGTTTAACACTAATACGAAAGTATAGGGGTGTGCGATGATGATCATATCAATCTTGGAACTACTTCAACACTCATCGTCACTTCCCTTTCAACTAGTCTCTGTTTATTCAACTCCTTTTGAGTTACTAATCTTAACAACCGAACAAGTATCAAACACTCGGGGCTACTATAAACACTAGTAAGGCACAATCAATAACCTGTATATCAAATATACCCTTGTTCACTTTGCCATCCTTTTATCCACCAAATATTCAGGGCATTTCCGCTTCGTGACCATTTCCTTTGAAGTGTAAGCACTCGGTTTCAGGCTTTGGTCCAGCTTTGGGCTTCCCGGGGAGTGACAACTTACTTGTCTTTTACTTGAAGTTCCTTTCTTTCCCTTTGCCCTTCTCTTGAAACTAGTGGTCTTGTCAATCATCAACACTTGATACTCTTTCTTGATTTCTACCTTCGATTTCAACATCACAAGGCTCGGGAATCATTTTCGTCATCCCTTGCATCTGTAGTTCATCACGGTTCTTAACAGTGATGGTGACTAAAAATTCCAATCACTATCTTATCGGAAGATTAACTCCCCAAATTCAAGCGATTTAAAGTACCGGACAATCTGAGCACATGCTCACTAGTTGGCGATTCTCCTCCATCTTTTAGCTATAGAACTTGTTGGAGACTTCATATCTCTCAACCTTTTTCTTGAAATATTAACAAATTCCTGGAACATCTCATATGGTCCGTGGCGTTCAAAACGTCTTTGAAGTCGATTCTAAGCCGTTAAGCATGGTGCACTAAACTATCAAGTAGTCATCATATTGAGCTAAACGTTCATAACGTATGCATACGCTCCTGATGTCATCACCTAGTGGTGCATTAAGGACATAATTCTTACGTGCGCAATGAGGATAAACCTCGATCTGGATCCAATCCCTTCATTGCTACTAACATTTTCAATACAATTTTCTCTGGAACACATATAAAACATGGGAAGCAAAAAACAGGGAAGCAACAACGTGAGCTATTGATCTACAACATAATTTGCAAAAACTACCGGACTAAGTTCATGATAAATTAAAGTTCAATTAATCATATTATTTAAGAACTCCCCTTAGATAGACATCCCTCTAATCTTCTAAGTGATTAAGTGATCCATATTAACTACACCATGTCCGATCGTCCGTGAGATGGAGTAGTTTCAAAGGTGAACATCGTATGTTGATCATATCTACTATATGATTCACGCTCGACCTTCGGTCTCCGTGTTCGAGGCCATATCTTTATATGCTAGGCTCGTCAAGTTTAACCGAGTATTCGGGTGAACTGTTTTGCACCCGTTGTTTTGAGCGTGAGCCTATCACACCCGATCATCCGTGGTGTCTCAACGAAGAACTTTTAAGCGGTGCATACTGGAAACACTTCTTGATAATTTTAGTGAGAATCATCTTATAATGCTACCGTCAATCAAAGCAAGATAAGATGCATAAAGGATAAACATCACATGCAATCAATATAAGTGATATGATATGGCCATCATCATCTTGTGCTTGTGATCTCCATCTCGGCATCGTGATCAATTCACCGGTAGCGACACCTCGGTCTCCATCGTAGCATCGTTTCGTCTCGCCAACTATTGCTTCTCGACTATCCTCCTTAGTGATAAAGTAAAAGCAATTACATGGCTTTGCATTTCATACAATAAGCGACAAGCATATGGCTCCTGCCGATTGCCGAAACCGGTTACAAAACATGATCATCTCATACAATAAAATATAGCATCCGTCTTGACCATATCACATCAAAATGCCCTACAAAAACAAGTTAGGCGTCCTCTACTTTGTTGTTGCAAGTTTTACGTGGCTGCTACGGGCTGAGCAAGAACCGATCTTACTTACGCATCAAAACCCCGATAGTTTGTCAAGTTGGTGTTGTTTAACCAAGGAAGGGGCGTACCTCAGTTCAACTAAAGTGAGAAACAGACACCCCGGGTACCTTTGAGTGCTCGGCGGTGAAACCAGTCTCGCGTAAGCTCCGTAATGTCGGTCGGGGCTTCATCTCACAATACCGCTGAACAAAGTATGACATGCGGTAAGCGGTATGACTTATAGCCCACAACTCACTTGTGTTTACTCCAAGCATCACGCATAAAACCATCGGATGCCCTGTTGGGGAAGCGTAGTAATTTCAAAAAATTTCCTCGCCGCAAGATCATGGTGATGGCATAGCGAGAGGGAGATTGTCCGTACCCTCGTGAACCCGGCGGGCGTTATAACAGGGTTGTTATGTCGTCTTCACGATCCGCCGATCCAAGTACCGACGTCGGCACCTCGAGTTCAGCACCGTTCCTCGATGGCGATCCCGGGCTCCGATCCGCAAAGCGTCGGGGATGAGTTCCGTCGCCGCGGCGTGGTCGATGATGATGCTCAACGGCGCGGGGCCCCTAAGCTCGCGATGATATGACTTCACCGGCGGGCCGCCTAAGCTTGACGATATGACTTCACGGCGCGGGGCCGCCTAAGCTCTGACGATATGACGAAGTGGAATATGGTGGAGGGCACCGCTGCGGCTAAAGCGATCCGTGATCAACTTGTGTGTTCATGGGTGCCCCCCCCTATATAAGGAGGGGGAGGAGGAGGGCCCTAGGAGGGTGCCCTGGGAGTCCTACTCCCCGGGAGTGGATTCCCCCCTTTAGTCAACTAGGGTCCTTCCATGTATTAGGAGTAGGAGACAAGTAAGGGGAAAGAGAAGGGAAGGAAGGAAGGGTGCGGCCCCTCCCTAGTCAATTCGGACTAGGCCATGGGGGGGCCTCCCTAGGCAGCCCCCTCTCTTTCCGGGGAATAAGGCCCAATACTTCTCCCCGGCGAATTCCGTAACTCTCGGTACTCAAAATCCAATCGAATATTTTGAACTCGAATATATCCAATATATCGATCTTTACGTCCGACCATTTCGAGACTCCCTCATGTCCCGATCTCATCCGGGACTTGAACTCCCGGACATCAAAACTCATAAACTCATAATATAACTGCCTCGTTAGCGTGCGGACCCTCGGGTTAGAACTATGTAGACATCACCTAGAACTATTTCGGTCAATAACCAATAGCGGGACCTGGATGCCCATATTGGCTCCTACATATTCTCGAAGATCTTTGTCGATCAAACCGCATAACAACATCGTTGTTCCCTTTGTCATCGGTATGTTACTTGCGAGATTCGATCGTGGTATCAATACCTAGTTCAATCTTTCTTGGCAATCTCTTTACCCTCGTAATGCATCATTCCGTAACTAACTCATTGCTACATTGCTTGCAAGGCTTATAGTGATGTGCATTACGAGGGGCCAGATACCTCTCCGCAATCGGGTGACAAAACCTAATCTCAAATCGCCAAAACAAGTACCTTTGGAGACACCTGTAGTACTCCTTTATAATCACCCATTCCGTTGTGGCGTTTGGTAGCACCAAAGTGTTCCTCCGTGGCAGGAGTTACATAATCTCATAATTACGGGGAACATGTATAAGTCATGAAAAAGCAATAGCAATGTACTAAGCGATCAAGTGCTAGGCTAGCGGAATGGGTCATGTCAATCACATCATTCTCCTAATGATGTGATCCCATTAATCAAATGACAACACATGTCTATGGTTGGAAACATAACCATCTTTGATTAATGAGCTAGTCAATGAGGCATACTAGTAGTATTTGTTTGTCTATGTATTCACACATGTATTATGTTTCCGGTTAATACAATTCTAGCATGAAAATAAACATTTATCATGAAATAAAAATAAATAATAACTTTATTATTGCCTCTAGGGCATATTTCCTTAGAACTTGTCGAAATCAACATAAAGAAATTGAAGCTACATGCACTTTGAAAACCAGCTAATGATCCAAAGTAGTTCAGATTATGAACACTAAATAATCACTACTAGAAATTTAACAGAATGTTGCGATGGCGCTTGTTAAAATGAGGCCTACTTCTTAAAGATGGCCCTCTGGAACCGCCTCTTTTCCCCCCTTGATGCGTGGCGGAACAAAAGCGCTACTACTATAATTGCCACACCGTTCGGCGTGCTAGGTATATGTAGCGCCCTTTGGCGACCCGACCTCGGACGGTCAAGCCTCGTGTTGCTATGCCATCCACGGATCAGTATCTGGCACACAGTACATCAATGTATATATCAAAGTGCAATCACATGTATAATTAACGTAAAACTGATATATACCTCATAAGTCCTGGGAAACAAATAGTCGGGTGGAGTCCCATCAACGCCCGGCGGTTGAGTGTGACGTAACCTGTTCTAACTCTTCTCGGAAATATCGCAACATGATCGTTGCAGCCGTGTAAATCGATTACATTGAATGCAAGCAAGATCACAATAAGAAAAAAGATAATTAACTATACTATATGAAGTATGGCTTTGTGGCTCGTATCTGAGTTTTGTTTGCGTAAAAGCTGGTTTTATTTTCCCTACATCAAAGGAATAAATGAAATCTTGCTATGGAGTTTTCTATCATGACATGGTTCCAACCGATGTCTCAAGCCCAAAATCATCATAAGTTGCCCACAATTAAGTTATCAACCGGTGTTGAGAGTTAAGATAAATCCAAGCCAGATGCTCAAATTGTCCTCGGGACCGGCTAATCGATTAGGTTTTAAACCCTCTGCGGAGGTTTGTACACTTTACCCCAAGATTGATCCCTCTCTTTACGTTCCCGGGTGTTTGAGAACAAGATGCGAAACATGGTCTTCGAAGAGTTTCGACCACGTCCGGTACTCATCCCATCCTAGTAGTTCTCATCCTAGCACCGTCCCAGCCAGTCACAACTAAGGTCAACCAAGCGAGCCCATAATGACTTGCGGTTGCGGGTAAGCTTGGGCATGAAGTATTCTTGTCTCTTTGAGTCGGTGAAGCTTTCCCAAGATGTCATGGCGCTTCTCCATGCATCGGCCAACCCTGGTTTCTCGGGGTGCCGTCAACCATCCTTCACCCAGTGGTGTGTATTGAATTCTTGTCTTGAGTCTTGAAGTCTTGAGGCCTTGAAAATGCAGTCCTTGCAGATGCCATCATGGAGTTGTCATCATTGACGTAGAGTCCTCCTTCTTCACACCACTCTCGAGCACTCATACCAACCCCGTCTACTATAGCGTAGCATAAAATAAATGATGTCCCGGGCTTGGTAACAGGGTGATGGGTTCTTACCTCATGCATACTACTCAACTTCAAGAGTCAATAACACTCTTGGAGGTGGTTGCAAAGATGCCACTAAATGCAATAAACCATAGGTATGAAAGCATGGTCAAAGTGAACTTGCCTTCTTGCGATCTTGAAAACTAGGGACTCGTGGTAGCAAACTTGCACTCGGAAATTCTCGAGGCAAACAATAACCATAATAAGCACATAGCATATGATCACTTAACACAATAGCATAGTAACATAACACACCAAAACAAAGCGAAATCAAAACCCAAAGGAAAATAAAAAAACTCCAACTCAAAGTTTTCCTACTTCAAGCAACAACTAAAATAGTTTTCATAACAAAAATTTTCTTAACATAACCTAAGCATGGATTTATGTTAACTTAACAGAAAAAGAATGCATTAAGCAACTAGGAGCAAAAAGATTCACTTTAAAAGCTATTATAAAACTCCTATTAGGCCTAATTCAAATTTTAGTAAGAAAAATAAAATAAAAGTTTTATTTATTATAAATAAAAGTTCATACTCTAAAGTGACGAAACTAACCTAGAATAATCAATCACACGTGAAAAATAAATTTATTTACTAATTAAAATAATAGGAAAAGCAGTAGCTAGTTAATTAATTAAGAATAACATGATTCTGCTAGAAACTTTTTTTATTAATCCTAAAATACCCAAATTAATTCCTACGGTTAGGTAATGTCAAAATAAAGTTGGGACAAAAGAATCATCCAAAAATAATTTTCCTAACTCATTTTATAGCAGATTTACTATTCTGACTAAATCTAAAATAAAGCAATTTAAAATAATTTTAACATAGCTAATAATATTTTCTACAAAACAATAGAAAATTTTCAAACCAACAAAAAAAATCACTTAAAAATATTAAGTAGAATAAAAGTTATGAATTTTTCAAATCTGAAACTATCTGTTAAAACAAAAATGAAAATAAAAAAAAGCGGGCTAGCGGGCTAACTAGCATTTTGGGTAATATAACTAAATGGGCCTAGGGTTAAGCGAATGGGCGGTCTAATAATAAAACCTAACAAAAAAATTAAACCGTAACTAACGGGCGAACCGGTTTATTTAAAGAACTTACCCCTTGAGGTTCTAATCCTAGCCGTTCTAGATGGGGACGGTGGGGTAATCTCCGGCTTACCGGGCTTCGGCGGCGGTTGGGGCCGGTGCCGGCCGTCTCCGGTGGTGGGGGCGTCGGGTGGTCCGTGGCGGACGAGCTCGAGGTGGAGTCAGTGGAGTGGGTGGAGCTGGGGAGGCAAGGCGGGCGGTGAGGCAAATGGCGGGGTGGCGTTCGGCAAGTCCGGGGTGCGTGAGGAGGAGGAAGGTTCGGCGAGGAAATGGGGTCGGGGAGGGTACTTATAGGCGGGGCCTCACCTTGGGCGGGGGTGAATCGGGGTCGGATGAATCCGGATCCTTGAGGATCCGTGGCCAGGGTGGCGTCGGGGTTGAAGGAGGTGGGGGCCCGCCCTGGGTGGGAGGGTTTGGTGCGGCAGGTCGGTTGACCGACCGGAAGATTCAGGCGGGGGTCGGTGGCTTGTTGGTGGCCCGGCTGACAGTGGGCCGGTTGGGCCCTGGCTTGGTTGCCTCCGACCGGTTGGGCCAGTGGCCGGCTGGCGCTTGGGTCTTTTTTTCTTTTTCTATTTTAATTTTTGAAAATAAAACAGAGTTATAAAATATAAAATATAAATATTTTATATAGGACATATATATATCAAAATGATCAGGAATATTCCTATCATTTGAACATTTTCAGGGGCAAAATCCAAAGTTCATAAAAATCATTTTTCCCAAAATTCAAATAAAACTCAAATTTGAATTCAAAACTTTTAGCATTGTTTTCCTCGATATTTTTGGAGTATCATGTTTACTCCTCTCATACTTTTGCTCAAGTATTTATCGGGCAAGTTTTTGAAATGATTCCCACTTGCCAAAGTTTGAATTCAAATTCCAAAACTCAAAATCTTCTGAAACTCCAAATGGCACTTTCAAATGACTTTCAATTTGATACTTTTTAACTTCAACTCATATTTCATATAATTGAAGAAGTCATTTTATCTTCCCTCATGAAAATCATTGAGTTGCATAAAGCTTTAATTTCAAATATTCTCAAATGAAATTCAAATCTTTTCAAAACCCTTTTCATTCCAAATGAAAAAGTCATGTCATCTTCACTCTAGGGTTTTGGGTGTTGGAATGGAATTGAATTCATTGAGATCCCAAAAAGGGTAAAGGGGATAGTTTTGGGAAAGTCATTTTATTCACTCTCATCCAAATTTCAAAAATTTCAAATTCCACTCAATTTCACTCAATCAATCAAACAAACAATCAGACAACAAGCATAGTTATTTATTTAATATAACATTCCAAAATTTGGGATGTTACAAACCTACCCTTAAAATGAATCTAGTCCTCGAGATTGAAAGAAACTAACAAGAAAGGTTAGGGGCTGGGGGTCTTCTAGTAAATATTTTTGGTGGGACAGGTCGGAGGTGCTACCACACTTAAAAACAAGGTTCGGTTCAATAAACCAGATACTTCCCTGGGTGCCAATTATGTATGTTCTTCACATATCTTACAATAGCTCCTTCATTAGGCTCTTATGGGGCATAGAGTTTTCCTCAAAATCGTGGGTCATTCGTCAAAGTTGAAGTTAAATAGGGCTGGATCTACTAGTGATAGGTCCGAGTCCATTCTAGACAACTATCGAAATACTCATGGTGGTCTACAATTTATGGTTTCTCCTAGAAAGCGGGTCTGGGTTGAACCTCACCGTATAACCTTCCGATTTGTAGCGGTTTCCTGTAAAAGGGTTCCATCGTCCTACCATTCTATGGTTTTATGGCTTATCCGTCGACACTCTTCAAAGGTCTTGAGGCTCTCGATTTTCCATCAACATATGATAGTTCATGATAGAAGTCTCCGGTATGGGGGCCAATCCATCCCGTGCTTGAATCATTACCACATCGTAAATAGTAAATCCGTATTCTAACACTTGGGCATACTCACAAGCATTGCGAATTTCTCTTATTCTCGAACTGGGTTGAGTAAAGCCTTTAGTTCCAAACCAAACAAAACATCTATCGTTACTTCACCACTCTGGGTTTTTGCGTAACCTCCTCGAAACATATCTGATTGAATCCGATTCTTCCAAATTTCTTCCTTCATCAAGGTTACATCTTTCTTTTTCAAAATCACAGGCCTGTGGGTTATGGCCCCTTCGCTCTTGTACAAGCTTAATTCATCCTTCCTAGGATTCCATGTTCCAACGTTACATCTCCTGTAAATCCAATAGTACTTCTTCCTTCATACTCTTGTGGTAACGATCATACCAAACTCCAACTTATTTTGTCCAGCTTCCTTCTATGGACCGTCATGAATAACAATTTTTTTCTTCATTGATCCTGTAGCTTTATGGGTACTCGACACGGGAAATGCACTAGTTTATCCATAAATCTCATTATTTTCATATCAATCTTTTATTACATCCTTAACCATTTTTCATGAATCCCAATTCCAAAAAAGTTTATTACAAATGCTGCCACCACATGGTTGGTATGGTGGACATTACTTCCCTTTATTTATTTATCTTCCTCGAGGTTCTTTAGTCCTGCTGGAATTGTGCGACATCGCCTTGAAGTCTTCAATCTTCTTTTCATCGTTGTGGCCTTGAGTTTCAGCTCCATCATCTCTGCAGGCCTTAGGTATTCCTGAGTATAAGGTCTTGCCAAGTATTTCTCCGATCGGCGTATGGCTTCCATGGCTGCTTCACGAACAGCGTCGAAGAAAGTTTCTTGTGGCACATGAAATGAAAAAGTACTGCCCCATCATCTTTGGGCAAACTCCTTTCACATGGTGGAGGTGTACCTCCACATACCAAAGTTCCACTCCCTTTTGCATGAAGGGTAGCCTTTGTAGACTGCATCTCCTTCAAGGTGAATATGCTTCATCATGTCCTTGAGGATCTTGGTAATCATGATCACTTGTCGGGTCATGATTGTTTCGAACCTTTAAGGAAAGACTTCGTAAGGGTCGTCATCTGCAAAAATGGTGCTCGGGATAAGGTACATATCTCCTGGGGTACACATTCATATCATCCAAATAAAACTTCAAACTCAATTTCCAACATCCAGTTTATGCATCACAACTCACTTTCTTCCATGTTCATCCAGAATGTTAATTTCCAAGATAAAATATAACAACTCCTTAAAGCTATTCAGCATATGCCATTTCAACTTTATTGAGTCATGAACTATTACAATCTCTGGGTAATCTATTACATAACTCAACTCATCGAACTCATGAAAATGAAATTGCTTTCTACTACTCTATTTATCCATATCAAAATTCCAACTGCTCAACTCCAGCTTTCATCTTGTCGGGACATTTAGTAGCATAATGTCCTGCTTCCTTCTAGCAAATCAAATGACTTCCGACATGTTTGGGGCTTCTTTGTGATTATGTAGGCTCCTTGGATTCTTGGCTTCTTTGCTGGACATTTACTAGCGTAATGACCTAAATCCTTGCACTGTAACAAGTGATATGACTTAGGTCCTTCTCTGCAAAAATTGTGTTGTTAGGGGTTGCCTTCTTTTCTCTTCTGGATTTCTCTGTAATGATCAGGCTTCTATTTCGAGGTCAAACTTCACTTCCTGTCGGAAATATCCGAGATACTCTTTTCTTTCCTTGGGGCAATACTGCGAAAAATGTCCTTCTTCTCCACATGAATAGCGAGGCATTGGAGTAAAATCTGTTGAGGCCTTCTCCATCAGGGTCTTCAACACATTCCTTCATCACAGGTTCTTTCATAACTTCTCGGAGGCTTCTTTCATTCCTTCTTCCTGCTCCTGAATAGTTTGTTGCACCATGGGGTAAATGTGACCTTGAGTCGGGTAGTGGGTGGTTCCTTCACACAAGAAACAAGTCACCGACTATTTGGGCATTCCTCAGCTAGGTGTTTCTCCTCACAATGAGGGCATCCATCCTTGTGTTCCTCACAGGTGTGTCCTATTTCTCCATAAATCTTGCAGGCACAAGGTTTATTTCTTGGTGTATCATGGTGCTTCGGATAAGGCGTGATCTCAACAGGGTCTTCTTGAATTCCTCCCAAGTTCTTACTCCATTAAATCCTGTATGGCTTGATGCATTTTCCACCAGGTTGCAGCACTTTACTGTAAATCTTGAAGGCGTATTGGACCTCATACTTCCTTGAAACCAAATTGCTCCCAAGTGATTCTCCATGTTGCATCCATAGCTACGCCTCCAGCTGAGTCTTGATCCAGAAGAATATCAGTCCAACTTCATTCATCATCTATGGGGTTCAAGGGTTTTAGGGTGAGATGGCGAGAGGTGGGGAGGATATACACACAATACAAACAATAGTTTTTGAAGAAACAAGTTTTACTTTGTGGCTGTCGGAAAACATCAAACAAATGACAGCTCACAAATCGTTGCATCTAACGTGGGTGTATAACAGGGTTTGGTCTTCTAAAGGTCAAATATTTCATCGGGAACTTCAAATCTTGAGTCTTCAACTGTTGTAGCTTCTAATACATGGTGAAATCCTCTTTACTCTGAAGGGGTCATCGGTTCTCCGATATCAAATCCTTCTTGGGCGTCTTGATTGATCCTCCGGGTGATCAAAGGATAAGGGTATATTCTAACTATTTGAGATGAGAGGTCTATTTGATAAATTCAGAAAAGATGAGAAGTAAGAGTCTTTTGTAAATAAAGTTTTAGAAATTTCCTGTCCTAGGGCTTTCCGATTTCTAGGGTCACGTCCTCAGTCAACATGTGCTCGATACCATTTACATGGCGACCCGACCTTAGAGCAGTCAAGCCTCGTGTTCTTTGTGACATCCACGGATCGGTATCTTGGCTACACGTACATCAATGTATATATCAAAGTGCAATCACATTTATAATTAACGTAAAACTGATATATACCTCATAAGTCACAGTGGAAACAAATAGTCGGTGTGGAGTCCCATCAACGCCATCGGCGGGTTGAGTGTGAACCGTAACCACTGTATCGTAACTCTTACAAATCGGGAAATATCTGCAACATGATACGTTGCAGCCGTGTAGAGTCGATACATTGAATGTCAAGCAAGATCACAATAAGAAAACAGATAATAAACTATACTATATGCGGTATGGCTTTGTGGCTCTGTATCTGAGTTTTGTTTGCGTAAAAGCTGGTTTTATTTTCCCTACATCAAAGGAATAAATGAAATCTGTGCTATGGAGTTTTCTATCATGACATGGTTCCTAACCGATGTCTCATAGCCCAAAATCATCATAAGTTGCCCACAATTAAGTTATCAAGCCGGTGTTGAGAGTTCAGAGATAAATCCAAGACCGGATGCTCAAATTGTCCAATAGCAAGGGACACGGCTAATCGATTAGGTTTTAAACCCTCTGCGAGGTTTGTACACTTTACCATAGATTCAATCCCTCTCTTTACGTTCTCGCACTTCAGGGTGTTTGAGAACAAGATGACCGAAACATGGTCTTCGAAGAGTTCCTCGACCCTTGTCGGTACTCATCCCATCCTCTAGTAGTTCTACATCTGCTAGCACCGTCCCAGCAGTCACAACTAAGGTCAACCAAGCGAGCCCATAATGACTTGCGGTTGCACGGGTAAGCTTAGGGCATGAAGTATTCTTCCGTCTCTTTGAGTGCAGGTGAAGCTTTCCATAGATGTCATGGCGCTTCTCCATGCATCGGCCAACCCTTGGTTTCTCAGGTGCCGTCAACCATCCTTCACCCAGTGAGTGTGTATTGAATTCTTGTCTTGAGTCTTGAAGTCTTGAGGCCTTGAAAATGCAGTCCTTGCAGATGCCATCATGGAGTTATGCGTCATTGATGTAGAGTCCTCCTTCTTCACACCACTCTCGAGCACTCATACCAACCCGTCTACTATAGCGTAGCATAAAATAAATAGCGTCCGGGCTTGGTAACAGGGTGATGGGTTCTTACCTCATGCATACTACTCAACTTCAAGAATCAATAACACTCTGGAGGTGGTTGCAAAGATGCCACTAAATGCAATAAACCATAGGTATGAAAGCATGGTCAAAGTGAACTTGCCTTCTTGCGATCTTGAAAACTAGGGACTCGTGGTAGCAAACTTACGCACTCGGAAATTCTACATGACAAACAATAACCATAATAAGCACATAGCATATGATCACTTAACACAATAGCATAGTAACATAACACACCAAAACAAAGCGAAATCAAAACCCAAGGAAAATCAAAAAAACTCCAACTCAAAGTTTTTCCTACTTCAAGCAACAACTAAAATAGTTTTTCATAACAAAAATTTTCTTAACATAACCTAAGCATGGATTTATGTTAACTTAACAGAAAAATAATGCATTAAGCAACTAGGAGCAAAAAGATTCACTTCAAAAGCTCTTATAAAACTCCTATTAGGCCTAATTCAAATTTTAGTAAGAAAAATAAAATAAAAGTTTTACTTATTATAAATAAAAGTTCATACTCTAAAGTGACAGAAACTAACCTAGAATAATCAATCACATGTGAAAAATAAATTTATTTACTAATTAAAATAATAGGAAAACAGTAGCTAGTTAATTAATTAAGAATAACATGATTCTGCTAGAAACTATTTTTTATTAATCCTAAAATACCCAAATTAATTCCTACGGTTAGGTAATGTCAAAATAAAGTTGGGACAAAAGAATCATCCAAAAATAATTTTCCTAACTCATTTTATAGCAGATTTACTATTCTGACTAAATCTAAAATAAAGCAATTTAAAATAATTTTAACATAGCTAATAATATTTTCTACAGAAACTATAGAAAATTTGCAAACCAACAAAAAAGAATCACTTAAAAATATTAAGTAGAATAAAAGTTATGAATTTTCAAATCTGAAACTATTACATTAAAACGAAAATGAAAAAAAAAACGGCTATGGGCTAACTAGCTATTTGGAATATAACTAAATGGGCCTAGGGTTAAGCAAGGGGCCTTAATAATAAAACCTAACAAAAAATTAAACCGTAACTAACGGGCTGAACCGGGTTTATTTAAAAAACTTACC
>JAHIAM010013047.1:0-16796 GCA_021605205.1 Aegilops longissima
TGGTGAGACCGATATGGTTAGGGTTAGGGCATAACGTAATCTCGGTGAGACCGATTACACAAACTTCGGTGAGACCGATTTTGGTAATTAGCTAACAGGAGTTGGTCGAGTAAACTCGGTGGGACCGATTTGCTCTTTTGGTGAGACGAAATGTTACAAAGAAAGCAGAGTTTACATTGCAATCTCGGTGGGACCGATCGCTCACCGGTTGGACCGAAGCGTTACGAAGGGAAGAGATTGCAACCCCATCTCGGTGAGACCGAGATCCCTATCGATAAACCGATTTGCTTAGGGTTTGTGGCGTTGGCTATGACTTTTGCAATCGGTGGCGCGGATAGAAAGAATCGGTGTGACAGATTTTGGCTTTAAGTTTAGGTCATTTGTGGATGTGGGAAAGTAGTTGAGGGTTTTGGAGCATATCACTAAGCACATGAAGCAAAAGGCTCATTAAGCAACACCTCATCCCTTCTTGATAGTATTGGCTTTTCCTATAGACTCAATGTGATCTTGGATCACTAAAATGTAAAATGAAGAGTCTTGAGCTTTTGAGCTTGAGCCAATCCTTTGTCCTTAGTATTTTGAGGATCCACTTTCATCATCCATGCCATGCCATTCATTGAGCTTTCCTGAAATAATAGTCTTGGAATAGCATTAGCTCAATGAGCTATATGTTGTTATGAATTACCAAAACCACCTAGGGATAGTTGCAATTTCAATCTCCCCTTTTTGGTAATTGATGATAACATATAGATCAACTTCGACAAATGATAATAAGATTTAAATAACATTGCTTGAAGTATGTGATAAGCAAGAGCTCCCCTAAATTTGTGCATAGATTTAGATTTGCTTTGAACTGCAAATGCACAATGAATTAGGCTCATGGGTTACTCTTCCATGTCACATACATCTTGGTGGGCGCTCAAAATAATAAACAATGAATACATGCACTCATCACCAAGCAAAGTGGTGATCACATAAGATAGATAGGATAATATCAAGCATGCATAAATGTAGCATGATCAAACACATGATCATCAATGTCTCACAAACATAGTATCTCAACCAAAGATAGATAGTGATAGATGGCTCTCGGGCTTGATCTTACGGTGGTGGTGTAGAGATGGCTCCTGGGCGAAGACTTGATCGATGTAGATGGGCTGGAGCTGATGAAGGTCTTTGGAGCTGGTGGCCTGAGGCTGGTAGTGCGGACAAAGTTGCTCTTGTGTCGAAGCCGACTGATGACCTCTGGGCTCTAGGCACTCTGGCAAACACATTTGTTGTTGTCTTGCCCTTACTCTCCTGCATGTCCTCTTGTAGCTCCTCCCTGCGGTCTGAATCTCATTACTTTCACATCTAAGTTATAGAACTTTTGTTCTATGATTCTCTCTAGCTCTCCTGATTTTGAGTTAGGGTGGCCAATCCCTTCTCAATCCTCAAGGTTGATGCTATTAAGTAACCAAGCTGCTCCCTTGTTCTTCAAGAATACTCAGATGCCTCCTCTTGAGTTGGCATCTTGGCAACCTTCTCCCTCTTTGCCTTCTCCTTCTTCTCCTGAGCTTGAACTGATTGTGGATCATCTTCATTCATGACAACCTCATTGTCCTCAAAGTTGGATAAAGTGGAAAGTGTTCCTTATCCAATGATATTTTCTGTGCCCATCTTTGAGTTTATCAATTGTTGAATCTGGGTGCATATCCACATCTCCTCTTCGATCTGCTGCAGTCCTCTTGATAGTTTCAATGATCGGGCTCATGACTTTAAAATTCTGTGGCACATCAAACACATGCAACATGTTGATGGCATGCCCTCTGATCATGTTATGGTCACGGACTTGGGCAACTAGGTGTGCCTCGAGATCCAATTGATGGTTGGCAACCTGACAGAGATAGTGAAGCTGATCCAAACTTGTGAGTTGCTAATGCCTTGTTTGGAATTTCCTTGTACATTGAGCCATTGAATTGTGATCCTTTTCTTCTTTGCATAGATGTCAGATCATCCTCATTCTCCTCTCGGGCATTTATCACTTTGCCCACTCTTCAACAGTTGGTGGTACCTTGTACCTTGAGACATCAAACAATTCTCTCATCGGGTAGAAATGTCTTGTGGAGTAAAACGCATGATAAGCTCATCATTCCAATTTGTGAGCTTCGCCCAACAAAATCTGCAACTCCACACTCCAAAGCTGTCCTGCACTCCGGGATAGTGCTCTTCATTCTCCTTGATGAAGTTCGTCGACCCACCTCATGTTACGGACAATGGGCTTCTTGTCCAACATAATGGTCTCATAAAAGTCCTGTTGTTCCTTTGTGTGGAACTGTAGTCAACAGTTCTTCTCCTTGAAGCATATGGATCTTCCAATCTCCATTTCCTCAGCCACAGTCTTTCGACTCTCATGTTCTCACCACAGGATGGGCATCATTGTGGTCCGTATCTTTGGCTTGGCTTCCTCGAACCTGTCCTTCTTCATCTTCCTCATCAACCTCGAGCCTTTGGGGCCTTGTTCTTCTCGGTTGGAATACTCCTAGTATTCCTCTTTGGTCTGAACTTGGCCTTGGGGGCAGCTTTGGGTGCTGCCTTGGGCTTAGATGTGGCAGCCCACGATCTGATTGCATCACCCATTAGCTTTGGTGCCTTTGGTGCTTTGGTGCAGAGGCTCTTCCTCTTCCATCATGGAAGGCTTCCCAATAACTCTGGCCATGGTCATCTTGACCCTTTCCTTCCTCTTCTTGCTCTCAACAAGCTGGCTCTTTGGGATCAGGATTTTCGGTAGTTGAGTTGATGTTCGGCCTTAGACATTGGTTGTCTTCCCAGATCCTTTTGGTCTTCATGACCCTTTCCTTCTTGACCACCTCTTTCTTTGAAGTTGCCTCATCTTCCTCAGCCTTAATCTTCATCCTCTGAATCTGAATTTGTTTTCCTCCTTTGCCTAGTAGCAGCCTTAGGCAAATTGCTAGGAGTATTCTGCTCCCTTCATCGAAGTTGAGGGACTAGTGCCCTCACTCAAGTTTATCTGCTCTTGACCTTTTAAAGTGTCACTTTGATCGGACATCTGCAAGCTTCTTCTGACCATGAAGAGTTTATAGATGAGATAGAAAAGATGAGCATCACAAAATGCAGAGGTTTTGCAAAGAATGACTCAAAAGTTCAGTTTTAGTTTTCCACGAAGCATTTGGATCCACCGATTTTCAAACTCGGTGATCGAAGCAGTTTTGGAACCTAACGATGATCTCGGTTGGACCGAGTTTCAGTTGATGGACCAAGGACTGCTAGGTTTCAAATTCTCAAATCGGTTGCACCGATTAGTGAATCTCGGTCGACCGAGTCACTTGTGCAATGGCATAAGCCAAATCGGTGAGACCGAGTTTTTCAACTCGGTGGGTCGAAGATGGTTTGGAAACCTAAACCTAAAATTGAATCACAACTAATCTATGAACTACTTTGGCTGGATAGATGAGTTGCAATCGTGGCAAATTCAATATGAAAACAATGTGCTAGGAATCGGCGTGGATAGCACAAAGATCAAGTCCATACCCTAACTTGGCGGTGGACTTTTCTGGTGTGGCGGGGACGAAATCAGTTGGCGAAGACCAGCGACGAGGAGGCTTTGGCGGCGAGACGATCCGGAGACCACGATGGCGGAGGCGAGCTGATCTTGGGAAGGTTTGGAGAAATTTCAAAAATTTGCCCGTGACTATATAGCCCGACCACAGCCGGTGTGACCGAAGTGGAACAACTTCGATGGCACGAGATGCATAAGCATAGCGATTCTGACAACTTGTGTGACGAAACGTTCAAATCGGTTGCGAGATTAAACTCAGATCAACTTGATGATCTCGGTAGGACCGAAATGGAAGGATCGGTCGGACCGAGAATCATTAAGAGGTTTTGGAAGTTTAAGTCTATGACTAATCGGGGACTCAGAGTGCTCCTCACCGAGTGGTTCGAATCGACTTGATCAAATTTTGTGATGTAGCATGAATAGAGTTTGAGATGAGAAAAGCATAGATAGCTAAAAGGTTCTTAGGCATTCTTGTCCATCCACTTGGCCAAAAGAAGAAAGAACCAATCAAACAAAACAACAAGTGGATGTCCTTGAATGAGTAAAATACCATCATGCTCATACAATAAGATGACAATTGAAATATGTGGCAAAGCATGCACAACCAATTCTAGCATCTATCAAACAATTGGCGATTACTAGGTCATCTATATTGAGTATATTGACTTAGGGTCAAATGAGAACATTTGATCATAGGTCATACTCATCGTTTAAGCTCAAGTGGGGTTACCACTTTTACATAATGCATTAATGTGTTCACATCATTAGAGTTGCTTTGACTCAATTCTTAGAGTTAAGCTCCCCTAGATGTAAGATCCCCCTTAGAGGGTTGAACTAACCTTGGGTTTTGTCGATGATGACTTCATGTAGGTGTTGAAGATGTAGATGCTCAATGTTGATGTAGATCATTTGGAGCAATCCTTTGGAGTGAGTTGCACTTTCAACTTGCCTACATGGGTTAGTCCCACAAGGAACAAACAAGAATATCCATAGACGGTGATGCACACACAAGATGATGTCCATGAAAACATTAGGTTACCTTGTCCCTTGTCTTACCAACATGAGGGTTTGTGACTCCTTGAACTAGTGCAAGATGTGAAAGTTGATTGCACTTGTTCTTGCCAAAATGATATGAGTGAAGAATGTTGGTAGTCACCCTCAAGAACTCTCTAGTTCTTCTTCTTGGGATCCACATCATCTTGATGGGAATCCTTGGAGTTATAGTTGTACTTGATGAAGTAGAACTTGGCGTAGTCTTGGGGACCCACTTGAGCGAGGGCTTTAGGTGCTTCTTCAAATGCATCAATCTCTTCTTTAAGCTTGTCCTTGCCTTTGTTCTTGTGGTCTTGTGGTGGAAGATCATCTTGAGCTTGTGTCCCCTTGAAGGAAGTAGGATCATACTTCTCTTGTTGAGGAACAAACTTTGTCTTGGGGTATTGATTTCTTCCCCCAACTCCATTAGCGTTGAACTTTTGTTCAAAACCAACACCTTGATTCTTCGGTGCCTTCCTTTTGCGTACAATTTCCTCAATTGCTTACTCCGAAGGCTCTTGTAAACACCTTTCTCTATAATTCCCTTCAATAAACTATTTTCTTGCTCAAGTGTAACTTGGCTAAGAGAATCATTAGTGGAATCAAGAGATCTACTAGAAGCAACAACATTGGATTTGACATTATTATTGTTACTACTAGAAATATCTTTCGTACTTGTTACTAGACTTGACTTGAGGCATGTAAGTAGATAAAATGGCAGCGGCAATGTAAGAAAACTTTTCTTGCGGAGATCATCATTGATTGCCTTTAAGAACTCATGCTCTTGCTCAAGATTGAGCTTTTCAAAGCGTAACTTCTCATGAGCCCTTAAAAGTTCTCGATGATCTTGAAGATAGTTTCATGAGACAACTTAAGAGTGTTTAGTTCTTTAGTTAGAAGCTCAATTTTCTCCTTATCATTGTCATTCGTTTGATTAGCATGATTAATTGGCGTTTCATCATAGTATTCATCACTAGAGTTGTCAACAAGTAAATCATCATCACCTAGCAAGTCATCTTCATCACTATTGAAATCAACATACTCGGGATGTGTTACCTTAGGACCTTTGGCCATGAAGCATCTTCCAATTCCTTCATTTGGTGAATCAAATATTCGTAGGAGTTGGTTAACACAAGTGCTAGACCGGAACACCTTCATCTTGAGTATATTGGTCGGGTGATAGCTTCTCTCGGAGTGATGGTGGTCGGGCCGGAAACCCATTCACCAACATGAGCTTGATGTCTTCATTTGTGTCTCCTTGATGACTTGTCCTTCCTTTCCGAATCCTTGCTTCTCCATGGGGTCTTCGTTCATAAGATCATCTCTAATCCTCCTCTCTCTCGGTGGTGATTCTTCTCTTTTGCTTCTTCTTTTGGAGAATCTTCTCTTCTTTTGTAGGGTGATGTACACTCATTGGAGTAGTGTCCGGGTCTCCCACAATTTAGCAATTGGCTCTCGACTAGAAGATCTTTTGTCATTGTAAGACCTTGGACTTGGAGCTTCTTTCTTTGCTTCTACTTTTGTAGAACTTGTTGAAGTTCTTCACCATTAAGCTCAATTCTTCATTGAAGGTTGGTTTCTCACTTGATGATGTGGGGCTTCACTTGGGAGGCTTTGTACTTGTTGTGAAGTTCCTCCTTGTCCTTGAGTGACATCTCATGAGCAACAATCCTTCCAATGACTTCCGTTGGCTTGAGATCTTTGTAGTTTGGCATCATTTGGATCAATGTCTGCGGTATCATCTTCCCATCCAATGCTCTTAGGATCTTCTTGATGATGAATTTGCGGTCATCTCTTCACTCCCTAAGCGGCAATCTCATTTGTGATAAGATCAAGCCTAGAGTACATTTCAACACCTTCACCATCCTTCATTTTGAACTTGGCAAGCTGACTTTGGAGCACATCCAACTTGGATTCCTTAGGTTCGGTACCTTCGTGCATATCAATCAAAGTATCCCAAATTTCCTTTGCATTCTCAAGGCGGCTGATTTTGTTGAATTCTTGGGGCACAATCCATTGAAGATGATGCCACATGCTTGAGTGTTGTTTGCAACATCTTCAATTCTTCCGCATTAGCTTCAAGGTTGGTTCTCTCCCATCAAATAATTCACCACAAGCCAATACAAATAATTTCCCAAGCAGCGGGGTTATGTCCAAAAATATGCATTTTCATCTTATGCTTCCAACTTAAAAATTAGTACCATCAAAGTAAGGACCTTCGGTGATAATTTCCTCCTTAGATGCCATACTCTCCTAGGTTGTGAAACCAAGGCTATGACCACCAAAAGCTATGGAAATCAAAGCAAATGGAGACCAAAGCTCGATACCACTTTAGGACCTTGAAGTATGTCTAGAGGGGGTGATTAGACTACTTGACCAATAAAAACTTAACCTTTTTCCAATTTTATAGTTTGGCAGATTTTAGCTATTTTAGGACAAGTCAAGTAATCATCACACAATTCAAGCAAGCATGCAAAAGAGTATATTGGCAGCGGAAATTAAAGCATGCAACTTGCAAGAAAGTAAAGGGAAGGGTTTAGAGGATTCAACGCAATTGGAGACACGGATGTTTTTCTCGTACTTCCCGTTGGTGGAACTTCAACCCGAAAGTAGCAGTTCTTTGGAGTCCATGAAGGCTCCACCCGAAGGGTCCACAGTAGCAACCTTGTCTATCCCACCATGGCCATCGCCCATGAAGGACTTGCCTCACTAGCGGTAGATCTTCACAAGTAGGTGATCTCCTTGCCCTTACAAACTCCTTGGTTCAACTCCACAATCTTGTGGGGCTCCCAAGTGACACCTAGACAATCTAGGAATACCCTCTCCAAGAAGTAACAAATGGTGTGTTGATGATGAACTCCTTGCTCTTGTGCTTCAAATGATAGTCTCCCCAACACTCAACTCTCTCTCATGGATTTGGATCTGGTGGAAAGAAGGTTTGAGTGGAAAGCAACGGGGAAGGCTAGAGATCAAATTCATATGGTAGGAATGGAATATCTTGGCCTCAACACATGAGTAGGTGGTTCTCTCAGAAATGGTAAGTTGGAAGTGTAGGTTGTCGATGGCTCTCTCCACGAATGAAGAGGAGGTGGAGGGATATATAGCCTCCACAAAAATCCAACCGTTACACACAATCTACCAAACTCGGTGGGACCGAATAGTTAAACTTCGGTGATTATAAACCTAGTGATTAGTGATTTTGTGGGAGAATGCATCTCGGTGAGACCGATATGGTTAGGGTTAGGGCATAACGTAATCTCGGTGAGACCGATTACAAAAAATCGGTGAGACCGATTTTGGAATTAGCTAACAAGAGAGTTGGTCGGTAAACTCGGTGGGACCGATTTGCTCTTTTTTGAACAAAGGGAAGCGAGAATTGAACCCCATCCTCCCGGTTGGAAAAGGACCGGAATTTCCCCTTTAAAATCCCATTAAACCGATTTGCTTAGGGTTTGTGGTAGTGGCTATGACTTTTGGAATCGGTGGCACGGATAGAAAGAATCGGTGTGACCGATTTTGGCTTTAAGTTTAGGTCATTTGTGGATGTGGGAAAGTAGTTGAGGGTTTTGGAGCATATCACTAAGCAATGAAGCAAAAGGCTCATTAAGCAACACCTCATCCCTTCTTGGTATTGGCTTTTCTTATAGACTCAATGTGATCTTGGATCACTAAAATGTAAAATGAAGAGTCTTGAGCTTTTGAGCTTGAGCCAATCCTTTGTCCTTAGTATTTTGAGGATCCACTTTCATCATCCATGCCATGCCATTCATTGAGCTTTCCGAAATAATAGTCTTGGAATAGCATTAGCTCAATGAGCTATATATTATGAATTACCAAAACCACCTAGGGATAGTTGCACTTTCCGCCTCTCGTGTTGTCAATGGTCGAAACAA
This sequence comes from Aegilops longissima, assembly GCA_021605205.1. Taxonomy (NCBI): domain Eukaryota; kingdom Viridiplantae; phylum Streptophyta; class Magnoliopsida; order Poales; family Poaceae; genus Aegilops; species Aegilops longissima. The sequence continues at coordinate 8,485 of JAHIAM010013047.1, forward strand.
GAGGAATGGTGAGGGATGCGTGGAAGGATGAGTGGGGGTGTTGGGGGCGTTGGAAAAAAAATTTTTCCTCGGTTTCCCAAGATCCATCTATGAGTTCATCTAAGAAGTCAAGGTTGAGTTTGCATCTACATACCACTTGTGATCGAGTCAAGCGTTCAAGGGATGGTGATGATGGAGTCATTACTGGATCACCGATGACCAAAGTGCTGAGCGGACAGCACCTCCGCGTTCAACACCGTGCAGTGCAGGCGCTCCTCCTTCTTGATCCAGCAAGGAGGAAGGAGATTGAGGAAGATGGCTCCGGCCCGGGGCAGTGATGATGGGTGATAGTTCTCCGGGGCCCAAGGCCTTGGAGGGGGGTGTTGGGGAGGGAGGGCTGCCCTCCCTCACCCTTGTTATAGGGGAAGGGAGGGGGCGGCCTCTAGATGCATCTAGAGGGGCCAAGGGAGGGCTTGCCCCCAAGCAAGGGCCCCCTTGGGTTCCCCCCTCAACCCCTGGCGCAGGCCCAAGGGGTGGGGTGCCCCCACCGAGGCTGGCTCCCTCCCACCAGCCAAGTGGCCCCGGGAGGTGGCCCCTCCGTGGTCCTGGAACCTTTCGGTGGCCCCGTACAATGATATGCCCAAAACTTTTGGTGTGTTGAAACATATATAAATCTTTACCTCCGGAATTCAGGACTCCTCGTGGCGTCAGGATCTCATCAGGACTCCGAACAACATTGGTAATCCATAAAGTCTTCCTAATAACCCTAGCGTCCAGAACCTTAAGTTGTAGACCCCGGGTTGGAGACATGAACATACCAACCTCTCGGTCAATAACCAACAGCGGGATCAACCCATGTTGGCTCCCCATGCTCCTCAATGATGTCATCGGATGAACCACGATGTGAGTTCAAGCAACCCGTATACTATTCCCTTTGTCGGGCGGTATGTTCGCGAGACTGATCGTTATTCAATACCTCGTTAATCTGTTACCCAAGTCACTTTACTTTCGTAATGCATGATCCGTGACGACACTTGGTCACTTTGAGCTCATTTATGATGCACTAAGTGGGCGTGATACCTCTCTCAGGATGACAAATCCCCTCTCGATCCGTGTCCCCAACATACACCGGAGATACCTATAGTGCACCTTTATAGTCACCCGATTCGTTGGGACGTTTGGTACACCAAAGCACTCCTCGGTATCCGGAGTTACCGATCTCATGGTCTAAGGAAAGATACTTGACATTGGAAAAGCTCTGCAAAGCGAACTACGATCTTGTGCTATGCTTAGGATTGGGTCTTGTCCATCCGTCATTCTCTAATGGCGTGATCCGTTTAATGACATCGATGTCCATAGTCGGAAACCATACTTTCCAACCAGAGCTAGTCAACTAGATGCTCACTAGGGCGTATTGTGGTCTATGTATTCATTATCCGATTTCGGATGATACAATTATAGCATGAATAAAAGAAATTATATGAACAAGGAAATATAATAATAATGCTTTTATTATTGCCTCTAGGGCATATTTCAAATCTCCCACTTGCACTAAGTCAATAATCTAGTTACATTGTGATGAATCGAACACCCATAGAGTTCGGTGTTGATCATGTTTTGCCCGGAAGAGGTTTAGTCAGCGGATCGCGACATTAGATCCATACTTTCAAATTTCTATGTCTCCATCTTGAACATTTTCCGGATGGAGTTGAGCGGCCATGTGCGGTCTTCTTGTGAAACCGGCTCTTTGGCAGTGCAATAGCTCGGTGTTGTCACGAAAGTTTGATCCCCGATGCATTGGGTATGACTCCTAGGTGGTGATGAACTCCTTCACCCAAATTGCTTCATCGCTGCCTCGGGCTGCCATGTACTCCGCTTCACATGTAGATCCATACGGCGCTTTGTTGCATTTGCACCTTGCTCCACCATTCAAATATACTATCCGGTTTGTGACTTAGAGTCATCCGATCTGTCGAAGCTAGCGTCGGGTAACCCTTCTGAGCTCTTCGTCACCTCCATAACGAAAAATTCCTTTGTCCCGGTCTTGGATATTCTTGACCCTGTCGGTGTTCCTTGCGGGATTACTTTGGTACCTTCCTACCAAACTTACGGCAAGGTTTAAATCAGGTCGGTACACGCATGGCATAATAATAGATCCTATGGCTGAAGCATAGGGATGACACTCATCTCTTCTTTATCTTTTGCGGTGGTGGGCAGAGCCCTCAATCCACACCTTGTCGGGCAGAACCCTTCTTGGACTGATCCATTTTGAACTTCTTCAAAATCTTATCAAGGTATGGCTTTGTGAAAGACCTATGGGCGTCTCGATCTATCTCTATAGATCTTGATGCCTAATATAAAGACTTCTCAAGATCCTTCATTGAAAACATTTATTCAAGTAGGCCTTAATCCAAGAATTCTATATCATTTCCCATCAAAAGTATGTCATCTACATATAATATGAGAAATGCTATGGCTCCCCTCACTTTCTTTAGCGGGCTTCTCCATAAGTCGCATAAACAAGCTTTGATCATCTCATCAAGCGAATTTTAACTCGAGATGCTTGCAACCCATAAATGGATTTGGAGCTTGCATACTTTACATTCTTAGGATCGACAAAACCCTCGGCTGCATCATATCAGCTCTTCCTTAAGATAACGGTTAAGGAATGTTGTTTTGGCGTCCATCGCCATATCTCATAATCATAGTATCCGGTTGCTAACATGATTGAGACGGACTTAAGCTTCTACGGAGAGAAAGTCTCATTAGTCAATCCCTTGAACTTTAACCCTTAGCGACAAGTCGAGCTTTATAGATGGTGACATTACCATCGTCCGTCTTCTTCTTAAAGATCCATTTATTTTCTATTCGCCGATCATCAACAAATCGGTAAAGTCCATACTTTGTTTTCATACATGGATTCTATCTCGGTTTCATGGCTTCTAGCCATTTGTTGGAATCTGGGCCCCATCGCTTCTTCATAGTTGAAGGTTCACGTTGTCTAACAACATGATTTCCGGGACAGGTTGGCGTACCACTCAGTGCGGAACATGTCCTTGTGGACCTCTGATTTTAGCCTTGATCCAAGTACCTTGATCATCATCATTATTTTCCTCTTGGTTGGTGTAGGCATCCGGGAACATTTTCTGAGCTGCCTACTATCCGTTCAAGAGGTAGTACTTCATCGAGTTCTACTTTCCTCCCTTACTTCTTTAGAGAAACTCTTTTCGGAAAGGATCCGTTCTTGGCAACAAAGATCTTGCCCTCGGATCTTAAGTAGAAGGTATACCCTATGGTTTCCTTAGGGTATCCTATGAAGGGCATTTTGACTTGGGTTGAGCTTTTCGGTTGAAGTTTCTTGACATAAATCCATCCCCAAACTTTTAGAACGACGGTTTCTTCCCAAACCATAATTCATACGGTGTCGTCTCAGCGGTTTAGGCGGTGCCCTATTTAAAGTGAATGTAGCTTCTCTCGTATCCCCAAAATGATAGCGGTAAATCGGTAAGAACATCATAGATCCACCATATCCAATAGAGTGCGATTGACGTTCGGAACACCGTTCTGTTGAGGTGTTCAGCGGCGTGAGTTGTGAAACGATTCCACATTTTCTTAAGGTGTACCAAATTCGTGACTAAATATTCTCCTCCACGATCCGATCAAATTTTATCTTTCGATCACGTTGATTCTCTACCTCATTCTGAAATTCCTTGAACCTTTCAAGGTCTCGGACTTGTGTTTCATCAAGTAGACATACCCATATCTACTCAAGTCATCGGAGGTGAGAACATACGATATCCTCCGAGCCTCAACACTCATTGGACCCCACTCGGTTGTATGATTTCCAACAAGTTGGTTGCTGCTCCATTGTTGGAAGCGGTCTTGGTCATTTGCCCATGAGGCATGGTTGCATGTGTCAAATGATCATAATCAAGAACTAAAGTCCATCGCATGGAGCTTCTTCCGACACCAATGTGACCAAAGCGGCGATTCCACAAGTATGTGGGACTATCGTTATCAACTTTACATCTTTTGGTATTCCGCTATGAACATGTGTAATACCCTCAAGATTCATTAAGAATAAACCATTGACCCAACATGACCATAAAACATATCTCTCATTAAATAGAACAACCATTATTCTCGGTTTAAATGAGTAGCCATCTCGTATCAAGCGAGATCCGATACAATGTTCATGCTCAAACTTGGCACCAAATAACAATTATTAAGGTTCAAAACTAATCCGTAGGTAAATGAAGAGGTAGCGTGCCGGGCGATCACATCGACCTGGAACCATTCCGGCAGGCCGTCACCTCGCCCGCCGGTCTCCGTTTATTCCGCAGCTCCTTTATGAGTTACAAATATGAGCCGGCACGGTATCAAATACCGGAGTTACTAGTCGGTAAGGTACACATCAATTAATGTATATCAAATATACCTTTGGTGTTGCGGCCTTCTTATCCGCTAAGTATTTGGGGCAGTTCCGCTTTGACCCTTCCTTGCAATAAAGCACTCGTCTCAGGCTTGGGTCCATTCTTTGACTTCTTCGGCAACTTGCGGTGCGGAACCTCCTTGGCGTCCTTCTTGAAGTTCTTCTTGCCCTTGCCCTTTTTGAACTTAGTGGTCTTATTGACCATCAACACTTGATGTTCTTTCTTGATTTCAACCTCTGCTGACTTACAAGAATACTTAGGAATGGTCTTTACCATCCCCCATATTTAGTTCATCACAAAGCTCTTGTAGCTTGGTGGGAGCGGAAGGATTCTTCAATGACCGCCTCATCGGGGAAGTTAATATTCAGCTGGGTCATACGGTTGTAAACGGACATCTTGAGTATGTGCTCCGGAAACTATTTTCCTCCATCTTACAACTATAGAACTTTGGAATGTCATATCTCTCGACCGGGTGAGCTTGGAAAATAGTTTCAGCTCCTCGAACATCTCATATGCTCCTGATGCTCAAAGCTTTTGGGCCGGTTCTAAGCTGTAAAGCATGCCGCCTTTGACGAGGGTAATCATCGCCGAGACTGCCAAGCATTCATAATGTCTTGGTTCTGGGACAGGGCGTTACCTAGCGGTCCTTCTAGGACATATTGTTTCGGCAGCTATGAGGATGATCCTCAAGTTCGGACCCGTCCGTATAGTTCTTGCCGTCATCTTTCACTTGGTTTTCTCTAGGAAGCGTTGAAGTTCAAGTTGACATTCGTTGGCCATTTGATCTACAAGACATATTATGCAAAAGTTTTAGACTAAGTTCATGATAATTAAGTTCATCTAATCAAATTATTTAATGAACTCCCCTCGATTAACATCCCTCTAGTCATCTAAGTGTTACGATCCGTGTCGACTAGGCCGTGTCCGATCATCCGTGAGACGGACTAGTCATCGTCGGTGAACATTCTCATGTTGATCGTATCTTCCATCGACTGTGTTGACCTTTGGTCTCCGTGTTACAAGGCCATGCTACATGATAGGCTCGTCAAGTTAACCCTAAGTGTTTTGGGTGTAAATCTTCTTACACCGTTGTATGTGGGTAAGTCCATCCACCCGATCATCATGTGGTGCTTGAACGACGAACTTTAGGCGGTGCCATTAGGGAGAACACTTCTTGAAATTGTTGTAAGGATCATCTTATTTACTACCGTCGTTCTAAGTAAACAAGATGCATAAACATAATAAACATCACATGCAATTATATAGTATTGACATGATATGGCCAATATCATATAGCTCCATTGATCTCCATCTTGGGGCTCCATGATCATCTTGTCACCGGCATGACACCATGATCTCCATCATCATGATCTCCATCATTGTGCCTCCATGAAGTTGTCCCCATGGACTACTTCTACTTTTATGGCTAACGTTTAGCAATAAAGTAAAGTAATTTACATGGCGTTCTTCAATGACCGGGCATACAAAAATAAAGACAACTCCTTGGCTCCTGCGGTTGTCATACTCATCGACATGCAATCGTGATTCCTATTACAAAACATGATCTCATACATCACAATATATCATTCATCATTCATCATAACGGCCATATCACATCACATGACAATTCTGCAAAAACAAGTTAGGCGTCCTCTAATTGTTGTTGCATCTTTTCAGGCTGCAATTGGGTTCTAGCAAAACGTTTTCTTACCTCGAATAACCAAGCGTGATTTTGTCAACTTCTAACCCTTCATAAGGACCCTTTTTCAATCCGCTCCAACTAAAGTGGGAGGACACCCCCCACCTTATGCAACTAGTGCATGTTAGTGGTGGAAGGTCTCACGTGCGTCGTGTAAGGTTGGTCGGGCGCTTCATCCCACAATACGGGAAGCAAGATAAGACTAGTAGCGGCAAGCAAGTTGACAAGATCTCGCCCACAACTAAATTGTGTTCTACCGTGCAAAGAACTACAAGACCTAGCTCATGATGCCCTTTGTTGGGGAGCGTTGCGGAAAATTAAAATTTTTCTCGGTTTCACCAAGATCCATCTATGAGTTCATCTAAAAACGAGTCAAGGGTGAGTTTGCATCTACATACCACTTGTAGATCAGTGGAAGCATTCAAGGGGATGGTGATGATGGGTCGTACTCGGATCCCGTGACCAAAGTCTGAGCGGACAGCACCTCCGCGTTCAACACACGGCAGTGCAGACGGCGTCTCCTCCGTCTTGATCCCAAGGAGGAAGGAGAGGTTGAGGAAGATGGCTCAACAGCACCGCGGCGTGATGATGATGGGTGACAGTTCTCGCGAGCCGTAGCGCCGCGGAGGAGGAAGGTGTTGGGGAGGGAGGCTCGCCTTCAAGTTGTGTCGCAGCCCCCTCACCCCTTTTATAGGGGAAGGGAGGAGGGGGCGGCCCCTCTAGATGTGAAAGTCGTTATATCGACTAGAGGGGTGAATAAGGCGATTTTAGAAATTTTACAAATTCTTCCTTGAGGAATTTGCTGGTGAGAAATTCCTTGCGAAGAAATACATGCAGCGAATAAGTACTCGAGTAAGCATAGCAGATTCGGGCATAGTCATCATGATGAAATGAAGGACAATCCTTGAGAGAAAAGGTAATCCGAGATAACACAAGATGAAGACAAAGCGTGAAGAAATTGGGCGAGGAAATTGAAAAGTCTTGGATCAAAGTCTTCAAACACAGATTGAACAAACACTCAACACGGTAATGAGAAATGAAAGGGTTGAGAAATAGAACCATTAGGTTGGTGAAGACTATGATTTGGTAGACCAGTTCAACTCTGTCTCGGTTATGCGTCGGTTGGGCTGAGTATTTAAACTCGAGGACACGCGATCCGGACACCCGATCCGAACGCAGCTTCGGGACACCAAGTCCTCAGTATTCTCCTTGAACTAAGGTCCACGAGACCTCGTCCAATCACTCGTGGTAAGTCTTGAGCGACTTCAAACCTTCACATACTTGGTCACTCGGCGATCCACAATTCCTCTTGGATGCTCTAGACCGTGGCCCTAACTCGGAAGAAGCACAGTCTTCAAAGGTAAAAGCGTCGGATCCACATAAGATCAATTTCTTTGGATGCTCAATCACTTTGGGTTTGTAGGGGTTTGGTTTTGGGTTTTCCTCACTTGATGATTTGCTCAAAGTCCTCGGAGGATGGGTTGCTCTCAAATGACAAGTGTCAAGTTCTCTCGGAAGCCAACCAACTAGTGGTTGTAGGGGCTATTTATAGCCTAGAAGCAGCCCGACATGATAAGACATAAATGCCTTCAATGATATGACCGTTAGGTGGATAAGATATTTGGGACAGCGTGGCAGCACACACGGTCGAATTTTGAATATCAAATTCCTCGGGGCTATCATGTTCCTCCTTGTGTAGGCAATTCGCCTTTGGCGAATTCCTAACTCCTCGATCGAACAAATTCCTCGGTGACGGAAAGGCTTCGTCTTCCTTGAAGAAATGTTGAACTGTATGAGATTTCAAAAGCTTCACTCGAAGGTTGGTAGGTGTAGGATTTTGAGTTGAGCGTCAAATGGAAATTTTCCTTAGTATTTCCTCGACCCCCTTTAACGATCCGGTGTTTCCTATGACTCAAGAAAGAGAAAATGAAACCTGAAAACAAAAGTCTTCACGCTTCATGTTCCTCAAATGAATACCAAGTCTTCAAGGTCACACCAATTTCTTCACTTTCAAAGTCTTGAGAAAGTCTTGAGAATATCAAAGTCTTGAGTTGAAGAACTTCATTTTTAGAATTGACTTTCTCTGTAAATATCAAACTCCTTATAGACTTATAGACACTGTACACCCAAAGGCATAGTTACTTAACCTATAAGTCTTCAATACACCAAAATCACTAAGGGCACTAGATGCCCAACCCCCT
>JAHIAM010013048.1:0-15117 GCA_021605205.1 Aegilops longissima
GCAAAGGCATATATAAACCATGAGGATTGAGTCGTGACTTAGCTTTTTGACATGTAGTGCAGCGAGCAACAAAGCGCTCAACATCCGTCTCATCTTTGGCCAAAAGAAATGTGTAGCAAGTATATCCTCCGTCTTCTTCACGCCAAAGTGTCCCATTAATCCTCCTCCATGCGCCTCCTGCAACAACAAAAGCGAACAGAGCTAGCAGGAATGCATAGCTTGTTAGCACGGAACACAAAACCATCATTAATAACGAACTTGTTCCATGTTCTTCCCTCTTTACAATTCTGCATTACATCTTTAAAATCAGCATCATGCACATATTGATCTTTGATGGTCTCCAAACCAAATATTTTGAAGTCAAGTTGTGAAAGCATAGTATATCGACGAGACAAAGCATCAGCAATAACATTTTCTTTACCCTTCTTGTGTTTAATGACATAAGGAAAGTCTCAATGAATTCAACCCATTTAGCATGTCTACGATTCAGTTTAGCTTGACTTTTAATATGTTTCAAAGATTCATGATCAGAATGTATAACAAATTCTTTGGGCCATAAATAATGTTGCCATGTCTCTAAAGTCCGAACAAGAGCATATAATTCTTTGTCATAAGTAGAATAGTTCAGACTAGGCCCACTCAATTTTTGAGAAAAGTATGCAACAGGTTTGCCATCTTGTAATAACACACCTCTAATCCAATTCCACTAGCATCACATTCAAGCTCAAAAGTCTTATTAAAGTCGGGAAGTTGGAGTAAAGGAGCATGTGTCAACTTATCTTTCAATACCGTGAAGGCTTCTTCTGTGCGGTACCCCAAACAAAAGGCACATCCTTCTTTGTAAGCTCATTGAGAGGTGCAGCAATGGTGCTAAAGTCTCTCACAAAGCGCCTATAGAAACCAGCGAGTCCAAGAAAACTCCTCACTTGTGTGACCGTTTTGGGCTGCGGCCAACTCTCAATAGCTTCAATCTTGGCTTTATCAACTTCAATTCCTGTGGAGTAACAACATAGCCAAGAAAAGATACTCGATTCGGTGCAAAAGGTGCACTTCCCAAGGTTACCAAACAAGCGTGCATCACGTAGAGCATTAAAAACAACACGTAAATGTTCCAAATGTTCTTCCAAAGATTTGCTATAAATCAGTATATCATCAAAGTAAACTACCACAAATCGTCCAATGAAAGCACGTAAAACTTCGTTCATTAATCTCATGAAAGTACTAGGTGCATTAGTTAACCCAAAAGGCATGACTAACCACTCATATAATCCAAACTTAGTTTTAAATGCTGTTTTCCATTCATCTCCCAATTTCATACGAATTTGATGGTATCCACTCATAAATCAACTTTGGAGAATATTGTAGAGCCACTCAATTCATCAAGCATATCATCTAGCCTAGGAATAGGATGGCGATAACGAATAGTAATATTATTAATGCCTCTACAATCAACACACATACTGTGACGTACCATCCTTTTTAGGCACTAGTATAATAGGAACAGCACAAGGACTAAGAGATTGGCGTATATAACCTTTGTCGAGCAGCTCCTGTACTTGACGCATAATCTCCTTCGTCTCCTCTGGATTGGTGCGGTATGGTGCGCGGTTGGGTAGCGATGCACAGGAATTAAGTCAATTTGATGCTCAATCCCTCGAATAGGTGGTAATCCGGTGGCACGTCTTGTGGGAAGACATCGTGAACTCTGCAAAATGTTAGTGACAGCGAGGGGGGCAAAGAGGAAGGCACGTCCTCGAATGAAAATAATGCCTCTTTGCACACAAAAGCATAGCAAACAGATTTGCTAGAATCTAGCTCATCAATATCAGATTTGGTGGCAAATAAACATGCACTTTTCAGTTTAATTTCAGAAGCAACATTAGATGGTTTATTATTAGGCTTCATTTGTTGCTCAAATTCTTTTGCCACAATCTGATTTTCACTCTTATTTTTCTCCTGTTTTGCTTTATTAGCTCTATTAATATCATCTTTCAAAATGGAATCAGAGTCATAGGAAGCAAAGTAATATTTTATCCTTGTGAACAAGAGTATCTGATTGTTTCTACCATGGTGTACAAATTTTTATCAAATTGCCATGGTCTACCAAGTAATAAGGAACATGCTTGCATAGGTACCACATCACAATCAACATAATCAGCATATGTAGAGATACTAAAATGCACACGAGCAGACGTGTTACCTTAACCTTGCCGCTGTTGTTGAACCATTGGATGTAGTAAGGATGTGGATGTGGTCTTGTGGTGAGAGAAAGCTTCTCCACCATATCCATGCTAGCCAAGTTGTTGCAGCTCCTCCATCTATGATGGCCTTGAATAGAGCGTTCCTTCACAACTCCTTTGTATGGAACAAGTTATGCCTCTGATTTTGCTCACTTGTGTAACCTGCACACTCAAAACACGTTGAGCAACTAAACATTCATACTGTCGGCATCTTGACAGCCATGTATTGCGTCTCAAGATCAGAATCATCTCCACCGTGTTCTTCATGTGTAATAAGAGCCAAAGTCTCTTCATCATAGTCACTAGCGGACTCATACCCACCATCCTCGGTAGCAATCATCACACGCTGAGATTGGCATTCTCTCATAAAATGTCCTCTTCCCTTACAACGACGACAAATAATATCACTTGTGTGCCCTGTTGGCGCCATGGAAGAAGAAGAGCTCTGTAGGCCCAGCGGTGTGCTCTTGGCGAGATAGTGGTGGTTGTGCTGCTTTCTTGTATCACGGTTGGAGGTGGCAGCCGGCGGAGGTGCGGTGTAGTAGAGCGTGTGGAAGTAGATGATGCACGTGGTGTCCATGATGAAGGTCGACCTGCGAGAAAAGTTAGTCGCGCCAAGCACATCGATCCTGCACTTCACGTTCAGCTTTACAAGCAAGATGGAATAATCGAGTGATATTATTATAATCCTTGTAGTCTAGAATGGTTTGAATCTCTCTATTTAATCCACCCGAAAGCGTGCAAGCATAGCTTCATTCTCCTCAACAATACCACATCTAATCAAGCCAGTTTGTAATTCCGATAATATTCTTCTACGAATTTTTCCTTGTCTTAAGCGCTGCAATTTTGAAGTAATTCACGCTGATAATATGGTGGAACCCAACGATACGCATAGCAGTTTTCAAAGCAGCCCAAGTAGCTGGAACAGGATATAATCTACAATGTTCGAGACCACCAAACACATGCAAAGCTAGTGAAAGCACAAACAGCAGCAGAACACGTCTCTCCTCGGGATATTGTAAACATGTAAATCGTTGTTCAGTTTCTAACTCCCAAGTAAGATATATATCAGGAACATATCTACCCTCAAATGGTGGAATATTCAATTTCAGTTTAGGGAGATGGTCATGATCTCGTACCTGAAGAGGAGCCCGAACATTGCCATTATTTGCATGTGGGCGACACTGGTGGTTGTGGTGCTGGTGGTTGCACGTAGTTCGATGTTGATCAACCTCATCCTCGTAAGCTCTCACATAATCATCCTCCCCGCCGTGGCAGGAGCCCTGAAGTATCAACAGCAGCACCGGCAGCTTGGCGGTGAAGAGGGACACGGGAAGCTCGGCGGAGGGCTGTTTCGCGATGTGGAGGTAGTCCGTGTTGTTGTAGTAGAGGTGCGTTAGGTGCAGCGGTGGTGGTGGTGGTAGGCGCGAGCAATTCATTAAACTTGTTATCGAGCTTTGTTTGACGCCTTCTCAATGCCATCTATCTTCTCCATGGCCTCTTCAAATCTATTTAGCACATCATCCACCTGCCCACTCATCATTTGTTGAAACTTATCATGTAGCGCTTTGTTTGTCATGTTCTCCCGGTCGGTCTAAATCGACTTGTGATCCTGCCATGGTTAGCAGACAATAGAAACACACAAGAATATGATTGACGGACTACTAGGAAGTGGTGGTGGTGGTGTGGTGGACGATCACAAATCCGTCGAGCAAATCTCAAATTCTTACAGTTCTTACCCAAGAAGCGAGCGGTGATCGGCAACCGATGTAGTCAAAACTCTCAAAGCTTGGATAGAGCGATTACGGGGAAGAGTCAAGCATACGATGTAGATGTATGTGGAGCTGGGAAGGCTTATAATATGGTAGCAAAATGGTTAGCAATAATCAATTCAGAGATGCAAAGTTGAATAAGCGCTCAACGAGTGATCTTGTGCTGGTCCTAGGCTGAACCGTGCTAGAGACGCGAGCCTAGAACACTAACAAAATCACGGCGCTGCTGCGGAAACAACGGAAAAGCACACTCTGGAATTTTTTTCGCTTTTTTTTTTTTTTTTTTTTTTTTTTTTTTTTTTGCGAAAAATCACTATAATGGCGAGTGTCTCAAAACTCTTCCCAGTCAAACCGACAGGATGGGCACGAAATTTTTCGACCAAAAAATTTTTTTTTTCGATTGCCGGACCCAAAAGCTGAAGCAGGTCAAAAAACTTTCTATACTTGTTGTCTCAATCCACTTAGAAACACCTAAAAGAGGATAGCGAGAAAATTTTTTCGACAAGTGCGTTTTGGAAAATTTTGGGCCTAACGGAGGGTGGTTTCAGGACTCCGCAAGAAACACGAATCGGAAACTAGATGGATCTCGAAAACAAACCTAATATGCAAGGAACTTCGGATTGGTGGTGGATATATGGTGGTGGTATATGGCAGCGGTGGTGGAATATGGATCTGGATTGGTGGTGGTATATGGATACGGATTGGTGGTGGTATATGGATACGGATTCAAAGCGGTGGCGGATAAGCAATGGTGGTAGATGGCAAGCGATGATGATGGTGCTTGTGGCGGCGTGACAACTTATGACCAGAACTCGAAACTCTAAAGACTAGACTCTAAGACCAGCAACTTGACACGACGATGCAACCGCAAATTCAACAAAGCAAAAACCCTAAAAAGATTATGCAAAGGCTCAGATTGGTTCGGATATGATGAACTAACCTAATTTTTTTGTGGCTTTTTCGTGGACTTTAGGTATGAAGAACAGACTCGATCTAATCTACGAAAAGCTGTAAAATCTCACCGAGCAACCTGAAAATCTGATACCACTTGATAGAGGCAAAGGTGTCCGATGTTTCGATGAGATGGTGGCTATCGTTTACTGGGAGTCGACCTTGGCGATCCGACTACGATCGTGCGAGGCGTCGCGCCTTAGCAATCGCTAAACCAACTTCGAGGGTTATTGACCCACGCGAACACGATCAACGACCACGAGGGCCTGTTTCCTGCGAGCAAGCGAAGAACAAGCAAGCTGAGATTGCAATCTGGATATTGCGAATATAAGATGAAAGCTTTATTGATCAAGGTGGGGTTACGTGGCGCCTTTGGTGCAGTCGTTGAACACAAGCGCTGCGAAGTTGCAGCTATGGCGAACTTTTAATCTAAACAAAACCCAAGGTCTAAGCGGTGCCCTAAGGGCTGTATATATGGAGGAAGAGGGGAATTTCGTGGCCCTTGGTGGAGGGGTCGAAATCAACCCTAACTCTTGTTTCCCCACACACGGACTCTAAAACAGCCTATACTTAAGTATTTCGAAATTACATGGGCCTGGCCCAATAATAAGGCGACGCAGCACCTAGAATAGCCTCGGGACGACATTTATGAAGTAGCATCTTGTATATTTCGTCCAAGGCTTCATGCACCCATTATGGTGGCTTCAAAGTCCTGAAATCATCACTTGTAACTCCGTTCTTGTTCCCCTTAGCATGGCATTATCTCCATGCTTGTTCTTGCTCAATGTCCATCCTTCTCCAAGCTAGGGCCTTCATTTGTAAGCAAAACAAATGTATCCAATTTAGGCAGCATCATATTCTCATGAACATTAGAATCATTACCAAGAAACGAAAGTACCTGATAATTTAATTGGCGTGCGCGAGCTCTAGTAATTGGTCCAGTATATGTAGCAGTAGGGGCTGTGGGTGTAACAATGGTATTGATGTCCTCATCAAGCAAGATATAAGCAAAATAGCATCAATAGCATGGGGCACATGATAAACATGGCAAAAGCAACAAGGATCTCCACCAAGCATGCAAATACACATAGAAGTAGCATAATTGTGAATCATGGGTAAGTGCAAGCAAGGGTCACAATTGCATGGCAAAGGTATAGAAGCAAGCATAGCATGCAAAGTGAACACGGTAAAATGAGCATGAATCGACAAGTGGTAAATAGCCCATAGCCGTGTGAGAGCCAAGTAGAGGAGTTCTGGCGTAGTCCTTGCTTGAAGGGGCGTTAGTGAGTATAGTCCATGGGATCCCAAAGCATCATTGCTCTCAAGAGCTCGTTTAAATCAACTCATGGGATTGAGATGTTGACGAGTGTATGTGGGTACCTACACAAAACAAAGACAAAGGAAAAATTGTGTGTGCGTGGTAGATGTACACATCATCCGTCATGATGCATACGTGCTTGTGTTGGTTAGCACCAAATATCCAATGCTCAAATAAATGAGATGCGTGATATAGAAACATGTCATCCATCATGATAGGTTTGTTATTATGTATGGCATAATGGAGACTCAAATTGTGTAATGCATCATGAGTAATATCTAGAGCATTGTTATTCATGGAATGCATATGGTGCAAGCAATTATGGGAATCATGCAAAGTGTGGGATGAATCGAAATCTCCTAACATGTATGAGGAAACTATGGGGGCCTCCTCATGAGCAATAGCGGAAACATCACATGGAGAAAATGGACAGCATCCAAAACAATGCATATCCGAAGCTAGGAGGGCATGGCATGGCATATGAGATAAAGGATGCAAAGGGAGCATATCAATATCATCACAAGAAAAACAAATGCCACTAACCATGGGCTTGTCATCTATGCCATATGTGCAAATTGGGTTTATTTTAATGGCATATGCATAGTCACTATGAAGAGATTGCAGATAAGACATATGATGGATCTCATGCATAGCATATGACAAGTCAAGAGGATTAGCAAACATGATGTGACCTAAAGAATTGTCACAAGAAATCCTATGTAACATGGCATCACAACTAATAGACTCCACATGAGAATCATCCTATTCATCATAAATGGGCAAATCATCACATGGGGAAATCATACTAGAATGAAGCATGTCAATAGGGTGATCAACATCATGCAAGCAATCAATGTCAAAATAGTCCACTAGTGGGACGAGAGCATCACCGTCACCTTTGTTACCTTTGTCATTCCACTCAAGTGGTGTAGGTGAGGCGGAAAAGACCAAATGGTGGTCATCGTCATCTTGATGGAACCATGTGGGGGGTGCATCATAGTCCACCATGGCCATCGTCTTGTCCAAAGGGAGGACGAAGTCATCGAGGATCGGCGCGTCATCATAAATGGGACCTTGCACCAAATGAGAAGACACAATAGAGGTAGAGGTCAAGTTGTTAGAAATGCAAATGGCCTCACTAGACCTATCAACTATCTCACTCTCTCTATGTGGTGGTTCACTCACTCCCTCAAAATAGGTGCACTCAAACTCATGATAGAGGCAAAGGTGTCCCGATGTTTCGATGAGATGGTGGCTATCGTTTCTGTGGGAGTCGACCTTGACGATCCGACTACGAGCGTGCGAGACGTCGCGCCTTAGCAATCGCTAAACCAACTTCGAGGGTTATTGACCACGCCGAACACGATCAACCGACCACGAGGGCCTGTTTCCTGCGAGCAAGCGAAGAACAAGCAAGAAGCTGAGATTGCAATCTGGATATTGCGAATATAAGATGAAAGCTTTATTGATCAAGGTGGGGTTACGTGGCGCCTTTATGCAGTCGTTGAACACAAGCGAAATGCGAAGTTGCAGCTATGGCGAACTTTTAATCTAAACAAAACCCAAGGTCTAAGCGGTGCCCTAAGGGCTGTATATATGGAGGAAGAAGGGGAATTTCGTGGCCCTTTGTGGAGGGTCGAAATCAACCCTAACTCTTGTTTCCCCACACATACGGACTCTAAAACAGCCTATACTTAAGTATTTCGAAATTACATGGGCCTGGCCCAATAATAAGGTGACGCAGCACCTAGAATAGCCTATAAGCGAATATTATGAAGTGGCATCTTGTATATTTCGTCCAAGGCCTCATGCACTCATTAGGGTGGCTTCAAAGTCCTGGAATCATCACTTGTAACTCCGTTCTTGTTCCCCTTGCGCATGCCAACATCTCCATGCTTGAACTTGCTCCAAGGTTCATCTTTCTTGTCCATGGTAGGCCCTTCATTTGTAAGCAAAACAAATGTATCCAATTTAGGCAGCATCATATTCTCATGAACATTGGAATCGTTACCAAGAAACGAAAGTACCTGATAATTCAATTGGCGTGCGCGAGCTCTAGTAATTGGTCCAGTATGTATAGCAGCAGGGGCTGTGGGTGTAACAATGGTATTGATGTCCTCATCAACTCACGTATGGTGGAGTCACTCATCTCACTCAAGTGGTGGGGGTTGTGGCTCTCCTCACATGGGAATTGGGGCAACACATATATGGGGCTAGTGGTGAAGTCACTCTCACTCTCAATATGGTGGCTCAAGTCACTCAAGTCATCGGATGTCGCCGTGGTCGAAGGGGGAATCCCATGCTCAACCGTCTCGTAGTCGTCGTCGTGGATGAAGGCCGAAGATGGCACAACATCACTCTCGCCTCCTAAGATGGAAGCATCATCCTTGCTCGCCACCTTGTCGCTTGCCTCCACAGGTTGGTCCTTGAAGGTCTCCGTAGTCGTACTTGTCGCCGCACCATCTTGAAAAAGAGTCAAGGTAGACTCGGCATCATCAATGCCACAAAGAGGGATGTCGGTGAATTTGTACTTGGGAGCATCGTCTTGGAGCTTGTCGGGCTTGGACATCATGGTGGTACTAGCCTCATGCTTGTCGTAGAGCTTGGTCTCCACGAAGTTTGCTTGGGGTGGAGAAGCGTTGGCCTTCATGAGTTCTTGTTCAGCCTTGAGAGCACCAATGTAGTAGTCGTCGATGGACTTGTAGTTCTCGAGGAAGATGGTCTTGGAGATGTCGTTGTGCAATCCCATCATGAAGTGGAACTTCATTGACATGGGGTCGTCCACGCCGGCTCGTCGCAAGGCAATCTTCATCTCCTTGAAGTACGCGTCGAAGTTGGATGGTGTTCTCTAATTGGCGTCGAAGTTGTTCCGTGTAGGTTGGAGGCACGAACTCTCGCCGCAAAGTTCTCTTCATCTTGGACCAACTCATCTCGTAGCACTCCGAAGGTATGTGAAGCCACCATGTCGAGGCGTAGTCGTGGAAGTTTCTTGTGGCGCACTTCACTTGATCTTCGGGAGGAACTTGATGTAGCTTGAGGTAGTCGTCCATCAAACGCTCCCACTCGAGGTACTCCTCGGGTTCTTTAGTCCCATAGAAAGGAATCTCGTGGTCGATGTCGAGGTCGTAGTAGCTCGTGGAAGTCGCGGACTTGAGCTTGGGGAGCTTCTCTTGAGCGTAGTCTTGGGGTGCTTGTTGGCGAAGATGCCGAATATCCGTGGCGAAGATGCCTTGAAGTCGCTTGGCGAAGATGCCAAGGGAGATGGTGAAGTCGTTGGCGGTTGTTGGTGTTGAGCTCTTGACCTTCACGTTCTTGTTGATGATGGTGTCGATCTTGATGTGATGTTGCGGAGATGGTCGCTCACGAAGGATGTGCTCTTGGCGTCTTCTCGAAGATGAGGAAGATCGCTTGTAGGACTTGATGAGGGATTTGATCTCCTCCATTTTAGCTTGCATCTTGGCGTCGTAGTTGTTTTCCATGGCATCGAACTCGTCGTTGTTGTTGTAGACCGAAGATGAAATGCCTTGCCTATCCATCACAAGACTCGAGCAAATATGAGTGGGAGAAAGAGAAGAACTTATACCAATGTACCTTGACCGATGTTGAAAATGAATCAAGTTCACTCAAATGCGGACAATGAAATAGCACTATTGGTACCAATCCTTGTCGGTTCTCACACCTACACAAGTAAAGCTTATGGAGGAGCTCGGTGAGGATAGTGGCACAAAAATTTAATGCAAAATGTTAGCAAGAGTCAATAATGTTGAAAGAGATTCACAAATTACATAAGCGAAACAAGTAGACCAATAGCAATATGAGGCACACGGAAACACACACGGATAGATAAATGGGGCCGTGCAACCTAGGAATGAGCTCAAAATGTGGAATCCACCAAAAGCGCTCGTGTTGCACAACTCAAGAGAGGCGCTAGCACGATTGCTCAATAGGCGGATACGACACTTGTGCACAACCTATAAGATGCAAAATGGATAAACTTTTATCCGAAGTATGCTATGTATGTATGGTTCCCGGTGTTTCTCTCAAGATGATCCAAGATGATCGGATATGACAATCTTATATGCAATGTGGTATGATGCTATGGCACTTGCTTACAAGCTCTTTGCTCTCTTTCTTTTGCTTAAAAGCTTTATTTCTTTTTTTTCTATGGCCACTTTTGCACAATGCACAAACCAATATAGCTATTGTGTATATGCGGGAACGATATTGTGACACAATGGATGATATGATGATACCAAGATGATATGGTATGTATGCAATGGATGGTGTAGATCACTAATGTGCACAAGTAACGTTGCCGGCAATACTCAAATGGCTAGTCTCGATAGGCAAGTAGCATAAAATGGGCTAGGGGTTATCAATGCAATTTGCAAGGGAATATACAATGGTGTGGTCGAGGTTACCGTCCTTTGCGATGATGAGTGGCGGTGTTCTTGATGTAGATACCAAGATGATGGAGACTCGTCCCTAAGTAGCCGAAACACCTTAGGAAACGGAAAAACTGCGAACTCAAAATCTCAAATGACAAATGTCAAATGGTGGTAGCGGGAATGCGGTGGTGGTTTGCACTTGGCAATGCGGAAGTGGGATGATGGGCTATACACGTGTTGGAGTTGAAGTTGCCGTCCCTAAGTAGCCGAAACATCTTAGGAGACACAAGCCGCAACTCAAACAAGATCAAACAACTATTGGGTTAAGTTGAGGTGGTTGAAGTGTATGGTGGGCAAGCCTATGCGGAAGTTATGGTGGTGGTGGTGGTTGATGAAGATGTAACCGTCCCTAAGTAGCCTAAACACCTTAGGAGACTCGAATCACAACTCAAACAACCACTAATGCTATGGGGAACAAAATTGGTTAGGTTGCGGAAGTCGGTGGTGGTTATGCGGAGGATGTGGCGGAAGCCCTAGGCAATGATGCCAAAGTTCACAAAATTTGATGAAGTCAAATGGTGATGGTAGTATTTTTATGGGAAGGGGTATGTCAATATCTTCAAAACGAGCTAAAGAACGTCAAAATCGGACTCCGGATGAATTAGTTATGGACAAAACGGTGAAATGGGAAAAGCTGAAATGACAGGGGCCGGACATCCGGGGCTCGGGCCGGATTTCCGGGACCTGATGTCCAGAACCGCGCGAATTTGGTGCTCCAGGGCCCGGATGTCCGGCTTGGGGCCCGGATGTCCGGCCGGATGGCCCAGAAGTCCGGCTTGAGGCCCGGATGTCCGGCCCGACGAATCCCGATCTCGTCTGGGGCGGAAATTTTCGAATTGGGGGCGGAAATTGATGATTTTGGGGGCAAAATTAGATAGATTTCGTGGATGGAAGGTGGGGAAACTTGGAGAAATGCTAGATCCACTTGAAACCAAGCAAATCCATGGATCAAAATCAACAAAACATCATCAAAACTAACAAATCACAAAAAAATTTGGGGCTATTTTTGGTGGGGATTTTCGGATTTAGGATGAAAAAATCAACAAAATCAAGCTAGAAAAAGAGGGGTAGGGGCTCCAAAAACGTGATCAACGTGGCTCATGATACTATAGATGATGTAGGGCGGAACCCTACGTGGGCGATCTTTCACGTTGGAGCGGATCCTCACGGGAAACACGAGGAACAGCGGAAGAGCACGAGGGAAAACAGGGGAAAGCGAGAGAATGCACTCAACCGACAAGAAATCAATCACACAAGCGCTAGATTATCGAACACATAGAGTGGCACAAGATTCGAGATCAACAAAGGTAAGGATACGAGTAGCCGTTCTTCTCCGAGAGGAGGTCTTGATGGGGTCCACCCTAGAAGGGGTCTTGAATCCGCAGGGATCTTCTCCGTAGAGGTCCACGATCTCCGAGGAGAAGTAGCCAAGTGGATGAGCAAGGCTCTCTCACCTAAACATGAGCTAATCCAAAGCTAACCCTAAAAGAGGAAGGGATGAAGTATATATAGTCTCGGGGCGAAGGGTACAAGGGACAAGTCCGGATGCTTCTTGTGAGCAGGGAGGCGGATGTCGGGCTTTCGAGGCGCCGGATGTCCGGGCTTGCGGAGTGCAGTTGGCCGAATCGGGTGCGGGCGCGGATTTCAGGCGAGTGGCGGATATCCGGGGCTTCATGGGAGGCCGGATGTCAGGGGCACTGGGGGCGGATGTCCGGGCCTGTAGTCTTCTTGGCGGTGTGATGGGCGCCGGATGTCGGGCTCGGGCGGATGTCGGGCTTATGGAATGGGCGGATGTCCGGGTGGGGCGGATGTCAGGGGCTGTAACATCTGGCTCTTCTTCCTTCTCCTCTTCCATGCTTCCGCGCATGCTTGGCCTTGGTCCTTGGGCTCTCCATGGTCTCTTCGGGTGTACCTGAGTATGCACGAGGTCCGCGCTTGAAGTAGCATCCATGTCTTACATGCGGAAAGGGAAGATTCGGAAAGGAGCGAGTTCACCTTAGGTCCAATGGCGCATAGTCGAGGTCTCATCTTATATATCCTTGGGGCTTGGAGAGTAGATGGAGTGTACATGGTGATGAGTGTGGGATGCTCCGCAACATCTTCTCTTGGTCCTTGTATTTGGTGTCCTCGTCGTCTTTTCCAATGCTCGTAGCGGTTCCATTGCCTTCCTCTTGGTTCCTGGACATGCATAGCACACACGTTTGAGGTAGTAACCAT
The DNA here is from genome assembly GCA_021605205.1 of Aegilops longissima. Lineage (NCBI taxonomy): Eukaryota > Viridiplantae > Streptophyta > Magnoliopsida > Poales > Poaceae > Aegilops > Aegilops longissima. The sequence goes on from JAHIAM010013048.1 coordinate 12,947, forward strand.
GTCTCACATGTGGGAAGTGACGGTTCGGAAAGGAGCGAGTTCACCTTGTATCCAATGGCGTTTATTCGAGGTCTCGTCATATGTCCACTTGGGGTTTGGAGAGTAGTCGAAGTGTACATGGGGATGAACGTGGGATGCTCCGCATCACCGAGGAGTACCTCGAGTGGTAGCGTTTGATGGACGACTACCTCAAGCAACATCAAGTTCATCCCGAAGATCAAGTGAAGTGGCCACAAGAAACTTCCACGACTACGCCTCGACATGGTAGCTTCACACACCTTCGGAGAGCTACGAGATGAGTTGGCCCAAGGCGAAGAGAGCTTTGCGGCGAGTTCGTGCCTCCAACCTACGGAACAACCGGCGCCAATTGGAGAACACCATCCAAGGATCCAAGTCCATCGGCGCATACTTCAAGGAGATGAAGATTGCCTGCATTTGACGAGCCGTGGGCGACCCCATTTCGATGAAGTTTCACTTCATGATGGGATTGAACAACGACATCTCCAAGACCATCTTCCTCGAGAACTACAAGTCCATCGACGACTACTACATTGGTGCTCTCAAGGCGGAACAAGAACTCATGAAGGCCAAGGCTTCTCCACCCCAAGCAAACCTCGCGGCGATCAAGCTCTACGACAAGCATGAGGCTAGTACCACTAAGATGTCCAAGCCCGGCAAGCTCCAAGACGATGCTTCCAAGTTCAACTTCACCGCCATCCCTCTTTGTGGCATTGCTGATGCCGAGTCCTCCACGACTCTTTTTCAAGATGGTGCGGCGACGAGTTCGACTACGGAGACCTTCAAGAACCAAGCTTTGGAGGCAAGCGACAAGGTGGCGAGCAAGGATGATGCTTCCATCTTAGGAGGCGAGAGTGATGTTGTGCCATCTTCGGCCTTCATCCACGACGAGAGTGATGTTGTGTCATCTTGGCCTTCATCCACGGCGAGAGTGATGTTGAGCCATCTTCGCCTTCATCCACGGCGAGAGTGATGATGTGCCATCTTGACCTTTATCCACGGCAGCGACTATGAGGCGGTTGAGCATGGGATTCTCCCTTCGACCCACGGCGTATGATGACTTGAGTGACTTTTGCCACCATATTGAGAGTGAGAGTGACTTCACCACTAGCCCCATACATGATGATCTGCCCCAATTCCCATGTGAGGAGAGCCACCACCACCACCACTTGAGTGATTTGAGTGACCCCACCATATGCGACATTGAGTGCGCTTACCTTGAGGGAATGAGTGAACCACCACATAGAGAGAGTGAGGTAGTTGATGAGGCATATGAGGCCATTTCACTTTCTAACAACTTAACCTCTACCTCTATTGTGTCTTCTCCTTTGGTGCTAGGTCCCATATATGATGACGCGCCGATTCGCGACGACTACGTCCTCCCTTTGGACAAGATGATGGCCATGGTGGAATATGATGCACCCCCCCCCCCCCCACATGGTTCCATCAAGATGAAGATGACCACCATTTGGTCTTTCCCACCTCACCTACACCACTTGAGTGGAATGACAAAGGTAACAAAGGTGACGGTGATGCTCTAGTCCCACTAGTGGACATTCTTGAGATTGATTGCTTGCATGATGTTGATCCACCTAGTACCATGATTCATGCTAGTATGATTTCCCCATGTGATGATTTGCCCATTTATGATGAATATGATGATTCTCATGTGGAGTCTATTAGTTGTGATGCCATGTTACATAGGATTTCTTGTGACAATTCTTTAGGTCACATCATGTTTGCTAATCCGCTTGACTTGTCATATGCTATGCATGAGATCAACCATATGTCTTATTTGCAATCTCTTCATAGTGACTATGCATATGCCATTCAAATAAACCCAATTTGCACATATGGCATAGATGACAAGCCCATGGTTATTGGCATTTGCTTCTCTTGTGATGATATTGATATGCTCCCTTTGCATCATTTATCTCATATGCCATGCCATGCCCACCTAGCTTCAGATATGCATTGTTTTGGATGTTGTCCATTTTCTCCATATGATGTTTCGATATTGCTCATGAGGAGACCCCATAGTTTCCTCATACATTTTAGGAGATTTTGATCCATCCCATCCATTGCATGATCCCAATACTTGTGTGCACCATATGCTCCCCATGAATAAGAATGCTATTGATGTGCCATATAAT
>JAHIAM010013051.1:0-11152 GCA_021605205.1 Aegilops longissima
GTCTGTAAATCTGAACATTCACCATACTTATGATACTTAAAATTCCCAAAATTAGGAAAAATAAAAAATTGTACAGAAAGAATTTCAAAAGAATCAGAACCATTTGACGTTCCGTAAAAATTAAAATTCACCCTAAGCCAAAGTTTCTGTCCTGCACCACAAAACCAACAAGCATTGTAAACATCCTAAAGGCAAACCTTGGCACATTATTTTTAAATACAATGGAATTGTACAAGGGGATAATTATTTTTGTTGAAAAGTTTCTATAATCAAGATTCACAAAGTTCCGTGAGCATGAACAAAGTTCAAGGCTCTCCACTTCAACAATGCTTGTCTTTCTTACTTTCACTTTCCTTTTGAAAAGTTTTGGGTTCCCTCTTTATTTTGTTGTTTTAAACTATGAAAGCACTCAACAGAAATAAATGACTCTCTAAAACTTCGGGTTGTCTCCTGGCAGCGCTTTCTTTAAAGCCATTAAGCTAGGCATATAGTGCTCAAGTAATGAATCACCGGATCCCAAGGTATATCAAAGCCAATTTTAATTAGCAATGATTTGCATTTAGTAGTGAGCACAAAGAACATATATCAAGCAATGACGAAGTCTAACTCTCTTCCTATGCATCGGCATGTCATAAAAGAACAATTCATGCACACATAGTAAAGGCCAATGCATAGTATAAGCAGTTTCTTGCAATTTTATTGTATTGGAAACATAGAGAGGTGGAGATATAGTTCCTCTCTCATAATAATTGCAAGTAGGAGCAGCAAGCACATGCATATTATATTCATCAAAATCATCATGTGTAGTAGTAAAAGGCAACCCATCAATATAATCCTTAATAAGTGCAAACTTCTCGATATAGTGTAGTCGGGAGAATTCAAAAGATAATAGGACTATCATGCGTGGGTGCAATAGCAACAATTTCATTTTAACATAAGGAACTATAGCAAGTTCATCTCCATAAGCATAATTCATATTGGCATCTTGGCCACAAGCATAGCAAGCATCATCAAAGGGATATTTCAAAAGAATCAGCGGGATCATAACAATCATCATAGCAATCATCCTTGGTAAGCACGAGGGAATTAAATAATGTATGAGTTGGAGGTTACTCTCATTAGAAGGTGAGGCACGGGTAGCTAATCCGCTCTTCCTCCTTTTGTTCTTCGCTCTCCTCATCATCTTTTTCATCCAATGAGCTCACAGTTTCATCAATTTCTTCTTCCATAGATTCCTGCAAAATATTAGTCTCTTCTTGGACAGCGGAGACTTTCTTAATAAGTGCATTAATATCATAATTGTATTTATAATTCTCATAGCAATATTTGAGGATAGCTAAATTTTCAGATCTATAAACAGCATCATCAAAATCCTCAAACTCTTTACACATAGCTTCAATTTCATAAGCACCCATAAAAGCAACAAATTCTTCTATTTGTTCCACATCATAGTAATCATATATACCTCTAGCATAAGCTAAGGTTTCATTATCATTAAATTTGCATGAAAAGGGAAGGTGTGGAGAATTCATCCTAGAGCAACAAGTATAATCATATTCACGCATAGTTGCCAAGCATACCACTTCAATATATGAATTTGATCCCATAATAGTTTCCCTTTTTGTGTCAGCGATAATCCTAAAGTATTCACGTTGATCCAAGTTACTCCCATTACATAATTGAATGGGGTTTTCTCGGGATTATTAAAGTAGTACATAATATCTTTCACATAACCAACATCGAGGGTTTTAGGAGGTTCCCCATCTCCATGAGTGGAAATACACCTAATTTTTTGGTATTTACGTGTTCCATATCCATAACTAAAGATAGATAACAACTAAGAACAGCAAATAAAATTACTTAGTGATAAAGCAAACAAGCACACGAGAATATTCACCACGCTATGACTCCCGACAGCGCGCAGGAAAAAGGTCTTGATAACCCACAAGTATAGGGATGCTAGCAGTTTTCGATAAGTAAGAGTGTGAACCGAGGAGCTAAAGGTAGAACAAATATTCCTAAGTTCTACGACCACGATACAACTCTCATCGCTTAACGTTAACTTTACCTAGAACAAGTATGAAACTAGAAGTACTTTGTAGGTGTTTTGGTAAGCTTGCAAGAAAGTAAAACACGAAAATAAAACTAGGGTTGTTTAAGTAAAGACACAACTAAAGTAAATATAGCGAGTGTGGAAGAGTGATGGTAGGTGTGGCAAAATTGTCCCTAAAGCAATTGACTACTTTACTAGACCGATAGTAAGTATTATTTGGGAGAGCCCTTTGCTAGCATGTCATCCCTTACTTGGAATTCTATGCACTTATGATTGGAACTATTAGCAAGCATCGCAACTACTAACGTTCATTAAGGTAAAACCCAACCATAGCATTAAGATATATTGGTCCCCATTCAATCCGTATGCATCAATTTCTATGCTAGGTTGAAGCTTCATCACTCTTGCCCTCAATACATAGTCCTATCAACATACAACTAACCCTATGGTGTGATCCATGCAGGCGCTCATATGATGGGCACCAAGGACACAACATAACCACAAGCAAATTAAATCAATCATAGCAATTCATCAACCACCGATAGGACAACGAAAATCTACTAAGACATCATAGGATGCAACACATCATTGGATAATAATATGAAGCATAAAGCACCATGTTCAAGTAGAGGTAAGCGGGTTGCGGAGGAGTGGACCGTTGTAGATAGGGGAGGTGATGGAGATGTTGGTGAAGATGGCGGAGGTGTTGGTGAAGATCAGTGATGATGATGGCCCTGGCGGGTTCGGCGCCACCGGGAGGGGAAGGCCCCTCCTTCTTCTTCCCTTGACCTCCTCCTAGATGGGAGAAGGGTTTCCCCTCTGGTCCTTGGCTCCCATGGCTTGGGAGGCGAGCCCCTCAAGATTGGATCTATCTCTCTTTTAGCGTTACTTACAGCTCTGTTTCACCGTTTGCGTATATATGGAATCCGTAACTCGATTGGCCTGAAACCTTTTGTGATTTTTTCGAATATTATCTTTTTGCGGCAAAAGAAGGCATCAACCCACGGTGGGCTCCCGAGGTAGGGCCGGGAGGGCGCCCCTGCCTCGTGACCACCTCGAGCACCATCTCGCGTGGATTTTCTTGGAATTTTCCATATTTTCCAATAATAAGCTCCGTCCGTTTTATCCCGTTTGATTCCGTTTGATATGGATATTGCGAAACATAAAACATAACAGAGCGAGGCGGCCTTTGGCCTGGATCAATATGTTAGTCCCAAAAATAATATAAAAGTTGCCAAAAGTATATGAAAGTGAATAATATTGGCATGGAACAATCAAAAATTATAGATCTGACGGATATCGGCATCTAAGCAATTCCTGTAGTCCTCGGTAGCTAAATGATAAAAAAGAATAATTTTGATGTGGAATGCTACCTAGCATAATCTTGATCATATGTCTAATCATGGCATGAATATTAAGACCGAGTGATTCAACCTTGCGACAAAATAGGTTGTCTAGATATGCAACCAAGTGGACAACCTATATGATGCAATGACAACAAGCACACAAGCAAGCAATAGATACAACACAAGTAAGCTTGCAAAAGTAAAGGCGAAATAACCAAAAAGTGGAGCGGTGAAGATGAGGATGTTTACGAAGTTCCTTCCTTTTAAAGGAAATGCGTCTCCGTTAGGCGGTGTGGAAGCACAATGCTCCCAAAAAGCCACTAGGGCCACCGTAATCTCCTCATGCCCTCACACAATGCGAGATGTCGTGATTCCACTATTGGTGCCCTTGAAGGCGGCGACGAACCTTTACAAACAAGGTTGGGGCAATATCCACAACATTGAGGCTCTCAACAACACCCGAAGCTTCACCATAATGGAGTATGGCGAGGTGACCTCAACAAATCTAGGGTGCTCAAACACCCAAGAGTAACAAGATCCGCTGGATAAGTGGGGAATCGAATATCTCTTGGTGGAAGTGTAGATCGGGCCCTTGTCACCCAATCCGAGCAAATCAACAAGTTTGATTGGCTGGGGAGAGATCGGCGAAAATGGAGCTTGGAGCAACAATGGAGCTTAGAGGTGGAAGAGGTAGTCAACTAGAGGTAGGAGCGCCCTTTTATAGTCATGGAAGAGATCAACCGTTATCCACATGTTCAGCCTGCGACATGCGTACTACCGCTCCGGGGCGGTATACCGCAAGGTGTGGCGCCCTCGATTCAATCGTACACTAATCATGCGCATAAATGTATGCGATCAAGATCAAGGACTCACGGGAAGATATCACAACACAACTCTACAAATAAAATAAGTCATACAAGCATCATAATACAAGCCGGGGCCTCGAGGGCTCGAATACAAGTGCTTTCGATCATAGGCGAGTCGGCGGAAGCAACAATATCATCTGGACATAAGTTAATCAAGGTGCCATAAGATGGCTAGCACAAAGCGGGATCTGAGATCGAAAGAGGCGGGCCTCTGCGGGATCCTCCTAGGTCCTCTGGTGGTTCGTGGGCTGCGTAGTAGTAGGCGCCTCCGGAGTAGTAGTCGTCATAGGCGGGCGTGCTCTGGGCTCCATCGTCGATTGCACAATCGAGTAGAGATAGGGAAAAGGGAACAAGGCAACCGTGAGTACTCATCAAAGTACTAAACAGGAACTACCTACTTATGCATGGATATATGGGTAAAGGCCATATCGGTGGTGAACTGGAATGCGAATAAGAGGGGATAGCTAGTCTTGAAGACTAAACCACGGACACTGTCTTGCCAGACGAGAAGGGACAACGGAAGTCCTCAAGTAACATCATATAGCAATAATCCTGCGGCAATCCCCACTCATAACCCGGCGAGGCGACCACCGGTTTTCGGCACTTGGAAGGTGTGTTTATCAAGTATCGGTTCTAGTTGTCATAAGCTCAAGGTACAACTCCAAGTCGTCTTATTACCAAGATCACGGCTATCCGAATAGATTAACTTCCTGCGGTGCACCATCTTACCAACCGCGTCCCATTTGGCGGACACACTTTCGGGGTCATGCCGCAGCGTAAGATCAACCTCGAGCCCCACCTAAACTGTGAGAGGCCAACCGCGGTCTAAACCTAAAGCCGAAGTGCAGGCCCCATCGAACACACCTGCGTTCGTCTGTGGCGGAAGCAGACCTAGCCAGAGCATTCCGGTCAATCCGGTAGCCGCTCCGTGTGACGTCTGAAGTGCCGGTGATACTCGGCCGGGATACCCTCTACTCCGCGTAGATGGTTGGTGCGTATAAGATCGTAGCCAACCGGATCAAATACCAAGACCTCGTTAAGCGTGTTAAGTAACCCATGAGCCGAGCAGGCCAGGCCCCTCTCTCTAAGCGGTCTCAACCTCCAATCGCTCATACAAAGATCCACTCATGGGTGCTCCATCGGCGACCGACTTTAGTCTCACATGTATCATGTATAAGTATATAGTATATACCGTGATCAACTCCGGTGATCACGGCCGATAATATAGCATGACGGACAAGAATATAGGGCCACGAGATGAATGTACTAGCATCTATACTAAGCATATAGGATTGCGGTAAGTAACAACTGAAGTTACAAGGCAGGCTATCGGATATAGGAGTATCAAAGCAGTAACATGCTATACTACTCTAATGCAAGCATATAGAGAAAAGTGGCGATATCTGGTGATCAAGGGGCTTGACGGTTGCTCTGGCAAAGAGAGGTCGTCAACAAGTTCAGGCGGCAGTGCGTCGGTCTCGTAGTCTCTGGAGAGAAGAGGAAAAACAATGAATACAAAGTAAGGATGCATAACGATGCATGACATGACAAGCGCTAAGGCGTGCCCTAACGTGGTATGAAGTCTTGGTTAGGGAAAACATCAGGAAGTTTTCCGGTTAGGAACGTCTGTCGAGACAGATGAACGGAGAGGAAAGTTTGCAGGTTCGATAGGTTAGGGGTGTGTGGTGGGCGAGCAATTGCGTATCCGGATTCGTCTCGTCGTTACGAGCAACTTTCATGTTGAAATATTTTAATCGGATTACGGTTAAAAGATATGATTTTAAAAGATTTTATTAATTTCGGAATTTAATTAATTATTTAATTAATTTGAAAATGCATTTATGACATCGACATTATGTCATCTTGGCGTCATCGATCAACGGGTTGGTGAGTCAACCAACAGTGGGTCCATGTCATTCACTAATGACTAATTACCTAATCGATTTAATTAACATTACTTAATTAAGTTAATTAATGATTAGGTTAATTATCAAATTAATTAGATTAATTAATTACTTAATTAATTAATTAAGTAATTAATTAGTTAATTAGTTTAATTTATTTTCATTTTATTTTAATTCCTTTTCTTTCTTTTCTTTTTTTTGAAGCGTTAGGCGTGGGCCCAGTGTCTGGAGAGGGGTTGGCCTTCGCCCGAGCAGGCGTGGTGGGCGGGCGCCCGGAGCCCTGGCGAGGGAATCAGCAGCCAGGCATCAAGCGAAGCTTTGATGAAGCAGGGCCCGGTGGGGACGGGGCAAGCAGGGGGTTGGTCGAGGCGTGGGGCGAAAGGCGGAGATGTCGGAAGGGCAGGGGATGGAAGGGAAGAGGCCATCGGTGGCGGGCGTCGGAGACCTCGAGCAGGGATCGTGAGGAAGGAAGGGGCAGGGGGCGTCATGGGGAAGCAGCGAGGGCATGACGAACCTGTGTCTGAGGGTTGGAGGAGGAGAGGAGAGGCGGTCACGGTGGCCATGGTGGCGGAGCGTCGTCGATGGGGAGGGAAGAGGGGAACCGGGGTGGGCGTGCTCAGGCCAAGTGGGAATCTAATGGCCGGGCTCGGTGGGGCGGGTCGGCCGGAGGCAGTGGGAGCGCCTTGGCAGGGAGGCGGAGCAGCCAGTGCTGCGCGAAGGGGAGGAGGAGGGAGGCTCAGGGTGGAGGAGGAGGAGTTGGGCGGGTGGGGGGTGAAGAGTGGGCGGGGGGTGGCTCGGTCGGGTTCCGCCGCCCGATCACGGTGAAGAGCGAGGCGTGGGGGAATGGGGCTAGGGTTAGCGCGGGTGAGGTATGTGGCAGGTGGGCGATGGGCGCCAGGGAGGAATGGGCAGGCGAGGGCGGTGGGGAGGAATGGGCAGGGGTTTTCCCCTCGTTTTATTTGTTTTCTCTTTTATTATTTTCCTTTTCTTTTTAGTTCATTTAAAATGCTGGCATTTTACAAAAATTAGTGCACCCACCAATATTAGGTTAGCTATTTTAGACAACCCCGAACATTTTAGATTTTGTTTTTGAAACTTTTTATCGTTTGCTTTGCTTTAGTTTTGATTTTTGTTTTAGAGCGGGTTGAATCAAGAGAGGTTAGTTAACATAGCAGGGTGATTCTTTTCCTAATCATCGGTGTTACAAATCTCCTCCACTACAAGAAATCTCGTCGAGATTTAGGAGGTAGAAGGAAAGAGTCGGGATATTCATCTGAAGCGATCCTCGCGTTCCCGGTCCGTCTTGGGTGATTGACCCTTTGGACTTTGAGAACTTGTGCCTTGACATGTGCGGCGTTCACTTGGTGAAATGCGGACGGATGCTCTTTATAGGAGAGTCTGTTGCAATTCGAGCACTTCATGGTCCTTTGCTGGATTGGGTCCTTGAAGCAGCGTCGGAGTTGGGACCGTGGAACACATCGTGAATCGGAAAGGTTAATGAGCTCGATTGATAAGCCACTTTTCCGCCTTTCGAGAATAGTGAAAGGGCCAATATAGCGGCGCTAACGCCCTTCATCCGGCGGTGAGCACCCTTCATTGGTGTAGCGTGAAGATAGGCCTTTTCGCGAGTTGATAGACCATGTCTTTGTGATGGGTCATAATTACTCTTTTGGCCTTGGCCGTCTTGAGATTCTCGCGAATAATGGACTTGTTCTTGGCATGTTGGATAATATCGGACCGAAGAGTGGGCGTTCCCGATTTGACGATTCGAGAGGGTTGGCACTTTCGTCCATATAACACTTGAAGGGGCCATCTTGAGACTAAGCAGTAGCTATTATTATAAGAGAACTCAGCATCTGGGAGAGATTCCTCCATTTCTTGCGAATGAGGCGACACAAGCTCGAAGCATGTCTTGAGAATTTGGTTGACACGTTCAACTTGCCCTTGAGGCTGCGGATGAAGCAGCGATCTTGAAAGATAAATGAGTCCCCATAGCTTCTTGAAAACTTGCCCGAGAATCTTGAAGTGAATAAGCTGCCACGGTCGAGCGATAACCGGTGGAATACCGTGAAGTGAAACAATTCTGGACATATAGGCGTTGCAAGCTGGCTAGCGGTGATCGTTTCTTTGACCGCGAAAATGCAACTTTAGAAAGCCGGTCAATGGCGACAAGAATAGCATCATTACCTTTCTGCGATTTGGGAAATCCGATGTGAAGTCCATTTCAACATGGTCCCATTTCCATTCGGGAATAGAGATAGGTTGCAGAGTTCGCGGCCTTTGATGTTACGCTTTGATCGACGACAAGCGTCACATCGAAACATAGCGAGCAATGTCACCTTCATATTAGACCACGGAATCTCGGCGAATGTCTTGATACATCTTTGTCTGCCGGGATGGATACATAGAGCGTATCATGAGCTTCTTTCATAACCTTCGAGTCATATTCAGATTTTCCTTCTTACGGCACCACTAAGCCTTTGAAGTACAAAGGCCATCATCGCAAATAGTGAAGGATGGGAGTTCCTTTCACGATGTCTTGTTTAAGCTTGTAGACTTGAGTCAAATCCTGCATTGTCTTTATGGTGCCCGAGATCGGGTTCAACGCCGGGGTATAAAGGAACCACGGGAACAACCAGATTCATCTTTTGGAACTCGGGAGGGAGAAGTGCACGGAGGAACAATATGGAGGTTCACTTTCGAATTCTTCAACAAGTGGGGCTGAACTTTGTGAACTTGAAGGTGGTTCTTGATAAGACTTGCGGCTCAAGGCATCACCATTACATTAGCCTTGCACTGCGTATAGGAAATACCCAAATCAAAGTGCTGCAGATCTCCATCCATCTCTTGGCGGAGGTTCAGTCAGCTGAGTAAGCAGATACTTGGACTTTGGTGGTCGGTGTAGATCTACATAGCGATTACCGAGAAGGTAATGTCGCCCTTGCTTTAAGCGCATGAATACATGACAGCAAGTTGAGTCGTGAACTGGGTAGTTCTCCTCGTGAGGTATGGCTAGTCGAGAGGCATAAGCAACTCACTGCGCTCTTGCATTAGGACACCGCCTAATCCTTGGCGAAGCGTCGCGATAAATGTGAAGTCCTTCTTAATGTCGAGGAGCTAACCTTGGGCAGAAGTCAACTTGTCTTTGAGTGCTGAAACTTTCGACATTATCATCCATTGGAACTTGGCGCCCTTATACAGCAGGTTAGTCGGAGGCACAGCAATCTTGGAGAAGTTCTCGAGATCGATGGCAATAGTGGCGAGACCGAAAACCGACTTATGCGTTCTTGGAGGAGTCAATCGAGAATAGCTGAACTCTTTCGGGGTTGGCAGCAATACCATCCTTAGAAATGACATGCCCAAGATAGGTTACTTGGGCGAATTCACATTTGGAGAACTTGGCATAGAGTTGATGCTCTCGTAGCTTTTCGGCACAAGGCGAAGATGTTCAGCATGTTCTTCTTCATTCTTGGAAAAGATCGGATATCATCGGATAAACCCGACGAACTTGTCGAGGTAATCCATGAATATATAGTTCATCGAGTGAGAGAAGGTAGGCTGGAGCATTGGTTAAGCGAAAGACATGGTGTACTCGTAAGAACCATAACGAGTCACAATGCGGTCTTGAGGATATCCTCCTCACGAACAGGATCTGGTGGTAACAACCTCAAGTCGAGTTTGAGAACAACAGCGAACCAGCGATTGATCATAAAGATCATTGATCAGGAAGAGGATACTTATTCGAATGGTAGCTTGATTTATAGGGCGGTAGTCTTGGACCAATCGGTTTGTCCCATCCTTCTTCTTGACAAAGAGAAGGTGCTCCCAAGTGAGCAACTTGCGAATGAAGCCGCTTTGGAGAGATTTGTCGATTTCCTCCTTTAGTTCAAGGAGTTCATGCGGCGGCATCTTGTAGGGTAGCTTGGCTATAGGAGTGGTGCACGGTTTCAAATCGATGGCGATTGACAGCTCTAGCGAGAGAATCCGGAAGTTCTTGAGGAAGGCGTCTTGGAAATGCATAAGCAGCGGGAATGTTTTCAATTCCCTCGAGGTGCGGCGTTCAATGCATTCAATGCATAGAGCCTTGCCTCGGCATCTTGAACGACGAGCATTGTAGCTTCGATTTCATCGGAAGGTGTAGCGGATGGGCGGTCTTAGTGGCAAGCGATCGGCCGTATCGCTTTCAACCAATCCATCCCCAAAATGAAATCGATGTTAGGCGTCTTGAGGATAATGGGGAGCATAGAATTCCAACCCTTGATTTCCACGGGGCGTCGGCGCCAACCATGGAGGTTTGACATTGTCCCAATGGGGTTTTACCACTACCAAAGTTCATCTCTTCACATTAACGTCGTGCTTGTATGCAAAGTCTTGAGACATGAATGAATCGATGCTCTGAATCGAATAAAAGCAGTCTGAGTCTTGAATTTAGAAGTGTACCCATCACGATGCGAGCTGGTCTTGAGCCGTTGAGATCAGCGTGGTTGGCTTTGAACTTGCCCATAAGACTTGCCGGTGTTATTTGATTAAGGTGTTTCCACGGCCGATTCGGGAGGAACGGTGATTAGTTACGGTTGCATTCTCTATGACAGTGCCACAGCTGTCCTTTGAAGCATAAGCCATTATTGGGAGTGGAGCAGGAGCTTGGGGTGGCGGAGCTGGAAGCTTGGCTGCTTAGTTAATGAGCGGGCAGGTGTAGCATAGTTACGCTTTGAAGCGAGTGCATTAGCTGGTACATCTTGTTGGGAATCCATATCTTGCGCCTGCGAGGGCGGGCTCGAAAGATGAGCCCGTGTCGCAGTTCTTTGTTAGGCTCTGGTATTCCTGCGGACCAGTTTCTACATTGATAGCTTTGTTCACCAAGGTGGCGAAATCAGCAAAATCGTGCACTAGAAGTGCGAGCTTGATGTCGGCTTGAAGACCGTCACGGAACTTCTCTTGTCTGCGTGCATCGGTTGCAATATCCTCTTGACATAAAAGCCG
>JAHIAM010013052.1:0-17517 GCA_021605205.1 Aegilops longissima
GGCCCTCAAGGAGAAGAAGCAGTCGACCTGCACCTCGTCGTCCTTGCGGATCGGGATGGAGTGCATGTTGTACTTATGGGCAGCTCGAAGGAGAAGAAGCGATCGACCTGCATCGTCGTCCTTGCGGTTGGGATGGGTGCCGTTGTACATGTGGCAGCTCCGAAGGAGAAGGAAGCAGTCGACTGCACCTCGTCGTCCTTGCGGATCGGGATGGATTTAACTGTAAGTCTTGGACTGCAGCTAAGCCCCGGTGGGAGGTTTGCTCTCCACTCGGTGGGATTTTCAAACTTAGGCGATCTTGGACTGGCTAAGCCCCAGGTGGGAGGTTTGCTCTCCCTCGGTGGGATTTTCAAACTTAGGATCTTGGACTGACTAAGCCCCAGTGAGGGTTTGCTCTCCACCGGTGGGAATTTTCAAACTTAGGCTCTTGGACTGCAGCTAAGCCCAGGTGGGAGGTTTGCTCTCCCTCGGTGGGATTTCAAACTTAGGGATCTTGGATTGCAGCTAAGCCCCAGTGGGAGGTTTGCTCTCCACTCGGTGGATTTCAAACTTAGGGAGTCTTGGACTGCAGCTAAGCCTCCAAGGAGGATTTTTGTGTCATAGCTTTGAAGGGAAGGCAATGGTTGAGCTGTACCTCGTCGTCCTTGCAAAGTGCACATTATTAAATACTTAGGCAGTCTTGGACTGCACTAAGACCCCAGGTGGGAGGTGGCTCTCCACTCGGTGGGATTTAAAACTTGAGTACTTGGTGCAGCTAAGCCCCAGTGGGAGGCGGCTCACCACCGTGGGATTTAAAACACTAGGCGAGTGGATTGCAGTAAGCCCCAGTGGGGGGCTCACCACTCGGTGGGATTTAAAACACTTGGAGGTACATGGTGCAGCTAAGCCCTAGTGGGAGGCTGGCTCACCGCTCGGTGGGATTAAACACTTGGCGAGTGCTTGGACTGCTAAGCCCCAGTGGGAGGCTGGCTCACCACTCGGTGGGATTTAAAACACTTAAAGCGGATTGCACTAAGCCCCAGTGAGGGCGCTCATCACTGTGGGATACACAAACTTAGGAAAGCAGATTGCAGCTAAGTCACCACTAGGTGGAATTTTAACAAAAAGTAATAACAATCCTTTGGGAAAATTATAATCTTCTTGATTTAGATAAACAAACTACAAAGGTACTTTTATTACATCTCCTGGTGAGCTCTTAAGTGTAAAAGAAGGAGAGCTCCGCATTCCATGCCGAGGCTCATCGATCGACATTCGGCGTTGTAAAGATGGTAAGCTCCCTTGTAAAGAACTCGTGACGATGAAGGACCTTCCCAAGTAGGAGTGAGCTTGTGTGGTTTTTGATCCACTCGGAGGACGGATCTCCTTCTTGAAAGGCTCGGCTCTTCACATTTCGGCGTGGAATCGGCGCAAGTCCTGGCGATAGATGGTCGGCGGATCAGGCATCTCTCTCTCCTCTTCAAGGAGGTCGACTACATCTTGCGGGCTTGCTCCTGACAGGTGAGGTTAACTCGGGCATTGTGAAGCAGGTCAGCCTTGACTCCATGAACCATAAGAATGGAGTTCTCCATTACGATTGGTGGTCCTCAATCCCCAAAGGCGAGTTCGTCAACGCGCTCTGCTGCATGCTTGAGATCACGCATCGATTCGAGGTTTCAATCCTTTGAGAATTAGACCATTTGCTCGTTACCTTGTCCATTCGTGGGGGTGAGCTCTGAAGCATACTCGACTCGCGTGCCACGGAGGCGCAAAGCTTTGAACTTGGAATCGAAATTTGACCCATTATCGTGATGATGCTATCGGAACTGTTGGAAATATGCCTAGAGGCAATAATAAATTAGTTATTATTATATTTCCTTGTTCATGATAATCATTTATTATCCATGCTATAATTATATTGATAGGAAACTAGGATACATGTGGGGTTCATAGACAACCCATGTCCTAGTAAGCCTCTAGTTGCTAGCTCGTTGATCAATAGATGGTTACAATTTCCGACCATGGACATTGGATGTCATTGATAACGGGATCACATCATTGGAATGATGTGATGGAAAGACCAATCCTAAGCCTGCACAAGATGCGTGTTCTATGCTAAAGCTTTTCTAATTCAAGTATCTTTTCCTTAGACCATGAGATTGTGCAACTTGGATCCGTAGGAATGCTTTGGGTGTACCAAACGTCCTGGCGTGGGGGCTATAAAGGTGCACTCGGTATCTCGAAAGTTCTTGGGTTGCCGAATCGAGGGGATTTTCACTCGTGTAAGCGGAGAGGTATCTGGGCCCTCGGTAGGACATCATCATAATGTGCACAATGTGACCAAGGGTTGATCAGGGATGATGTGTTACGGGGAGTAAAGAGACTTGCGTGCGAGATTGAACAAGGTATCGGGATCGGATCGAATCTCGGGCAAGTCTACCCTAGAAAAGGGAATTGTATCCGGGATCGATTGAGTCCTTGACATGTGGTTCATCCGTGAGATCATCATGGAACATGTAGGCCAACATGGGTATCAAATCCCTTTGGTTATTGATGGGAAACGTCTCGGTCATTCCGGGTTCCCGAACGTGGGTCACAATAAGGTTCGATGGCGCTAGGGTTATAAAGGAAGTTTGTATGGGTTGCAATGTTGTTGGTCCGGATGAGATCCCGGACGTCACGAGGAGTTGAATGGTCGGGGTAAAGATTTATATATGGGAAGTCTGTTTTGGTCAGAAAAAGTTTGGGTTTTATCGATAACGTCTTGGGGGGAGGTCGGGGTCCCCAAAGTGGGGCCACCCGCCGGAGGGCTATGGGCCAAGTGTGGGAGGGACCAGCCCGGTGGGCTGGTGCCCCCCAACCCAAGGCGCCCTAGGGTTGGGGAGGGCACACCACCTAACGGGGGCAAGTTTCCCCCCCCTTGGCGCACCCTAGATGGGTTTTGGGGCAGCCCTTTTTGGGGTGGAAACCAGGGGCGCAGCCCCTCCCTCTCTTATATATTGGGGTTTGGGGCTGCACACAAGGTTTACCTCTCCTGGCCAGCCCTACCTCTCTCCTTCTCCTCTCGCGGTGCTTGGTGAAGCCCTGGGATTGCCGCCCTCCACCACCCCCCCATTGTGCTCTTTGGATGGGTCTTCCCAACCTCCCCTCTCTCCTTGCTGGATCAAGGCAAGGGGCGTCACCGGGCTGCGTGTGTTGAGCAGAGGTGTGTCCGTTCCACAGGATCTCTGATTTGGATCACGCGATCGACTCCTTCAACCCCGTTCTCTTGAGGCTTTAGCGATCTACAAGGGTATGTAGATGCACTCTCCTTCCCTCGTTGCTAGTTTCTCCATGATAGATCTTGGTGACCGTGGGAAAATTTTAATTTCTTCGTTCCCCAGGTGGCATCATGAGCTAGGTCTATTGCGTAGATTCTTTGCAGTAGAACAAAAGTAGTTGTGGGGTTGATTTTGTTCAATATGCTTACCGTTACTAGTCCAATCTTGTTTTGGCGGTATTGTGGGATAAGCCCGGACCGACCTTACGTACACTTCGTGAGCGGGTTCCAGGGACATGCACTTGGTGCATAAGGTGGCTAGCGGGTGCCGCCTCTCCCACTTTATCGGCGATTCGATGAAAAGGGTCCTTATGAAGGGTAAATAGCAATTGGCATATCCGTTGTGGTTTTGCGTGGTAAAGCGTTCTTGCTAGAAACCCATAGCAGCACGTAAAACATGCAAACAACAATTAGAGGGCGTCTAACTTGTTTTTGGGGTATGCTTTGATGTGATTGGCCGAAGAATGTGATGAATGATATGTGATGTATGAGATTGATCATGTTCTTGTATAGGAATCACGACTTGCATTCGATGAGTATGACAACGGCGAGAAATAGGAGTTGTCTTAATTTTTGTATGACCTGCGTGTCATTGAAAGCGATGTAATTACTTTACTTTATTGCTAACGGTAGCCATAGTAGTAGAAGTAATAAGTTGGCGAGACAACTTCATGGAACATGATGATGGAGATCATGATGATGGAATCATGGTGTCATGCGGTGGCGATGATGATCATGGAGCCCAAGATGGAGATCAAAGGGCAAAATGATATTGGCCATATCATGTCACTATTTGATTGCATGTGATGTTTATCATGTTTATACTTATTTGCTTAGAACGGGTAGTAAATAAGATGATCCTCATTAAAATTTCGAAAGTGTTCCCCTAACTGCACCGTTAAAGTTAAATTTGAAGCACCCGTGATGATTGTGATAGATTTTACGTTCACATCAAGGGAAGATTTACCCTGAAACACTTAGTTAACGCGAGCCTAGCATTAAACATGGCCTCGGAACACAAGAGACCGAAAGGTGAGCATGAGTTATGGAGGATCGATCAACATGAAGATGTTACCGATGATGACTAGTCCGTCTCCGTGATGATCGGACCACGGCCTTTAAATTTGGATCGTAATCACTTAGATGACTAGAGGGATGTCTTCCGAGTGGGGTTCATGAGATGAACAATTATCTTGAACATAGTCAAAAGATCTTTGCAATTTTTGTTGGCTCGCTTTAGTTCCCTTGTTTAATTGTTCCTAGAAAATATAGTTGAAAGTTGGATGCGATTATCGGAAGAAGATATTATGTCCTTAATGCACCGATGTCTTTGAACCCCAAGCGTAAATGCTGGATGTTGCGAACATGGACATGCGTTTTGATAACTACGTGATATTGGTTAAGCGGTTTAGAGTTAAGGCACCAAGGCGTTTTTGGCGTCGCGGGACATATGAGATGTTTGAGGGCTGAAATTGGGATTTGGGCTCGTCCTTACGTCAAGGTATAAGACCTCCGATGATTTTCTTAGCCGCAAACTAAGGAGAAAAGCTCAATCGTTGAGCTTGTGCCAGATTTCGTACAACAATCCTTGAATCAGTGGGAGTTGATCTTCCGGATGAATAGTGATGTTTCTCCAAATCATTGCCACCAAGCTGCTGAGCCGTGATGAACTATAACATATTAGGGATGATATGATGATCCTTGAAATATTGGATGTTTGACACCGGAAAGTAAAATCAGAAGGAGCATCAATTGTTGATGGTTGAAACCACTTGTTTCAAGAAGGGCAAAGGGCGAAGGGATACTTCATGCACCAAATCGATTCTGCTCAAGAAGAAACCGTTGAACCCAAACCGGACAATGCCGTAATAAGGGGAACAACCGGGCGAATTACCCTAGATACTTGGTAGATGAAAGGCTGGCAAGGTCGATAAAGTATATTGGATATACATTATGTTAATGTGTACTTTACTAGTACTCCTAGTAGCACGGGGTATTAGATACGGTTCGGTTGCTAAGGTTAGTAACTGAAATAAAGGCTATGGAATAAGCGGAGACTAGCTAAAGGTGGTGACGATATGTGTTGGAAGTGTTTCCAAGCTTGATGTGATCAAGCATAAACGCTCCCTCTACCATCAGATTGGTGTTAAACCTAAATAATTGTTATTTGGTGTTTGCGTTGAGCATAGACATGATTGGATTATGTCTATGCAATCGATTATTCATTTAAGGAGAATAATGGTTACTCTATTTATTTGAATAATACCTTCAATGGTCTTGCACCTAAAGAATGGTTTATCTCGATCGTAGTGATACACATTTTCATGCCAAAACATATAAGATAGTAATGATGGTACCACTTACTTGTGCCTTGCCATGTAAGTCATATTGGTATCATGAAGAAGCTCCATGTTGATGGATCTTTGGACTCACTCATTTTGAAAAGTTTGAGACATGCGAACCATGTCTATTGGTGTATATGCATGAAGAAACTCCATGCAAATGGACCGTTTGGACTCACTTGATTTTGAATCACTTGAGACATGCAAATCATACCACATGGGCAAGATAGAAAGCCTCGTTTTATAAAATGGAACAAAAAGCAACTTGTTGGAAGTAATACATTTTGATGTGTGCAGTCCAATGAGTGCTAAACCTTGATGGATATCGTTATGTTCTTACTTCCGGATGATTTGAGTGAATCGAGTATATTTACTTGATGAAACACAATCTGAATTATTGAATGGTTAAGTAATTTGGTGAAGTTGAAGATCATCGTGACAAGAGGATAAAATGTCTATGATATGATCATAGAGATGAGTATCTGAGTTCTGACTTTGTAATAATTAAGACATTGTGGAAATTGTTTCACAATTTCGCTGGAACACCATAGTGTGATGGTGTGTCCGAACATCATAGTTACCCTATTGGATATGGTCGTCCATGATTCTCTTCGATTACCACTATCGTTCATGGGTTAGGCATTAGAGACAACCGCACTCACTTTAATAGGGCACCTAATTCCGTTGAGATGACAAGTGAGAACTATGGTTTAGAAACCTAAAATTCTTTTCTTGAAAGTTTGGGGCTCGGCTTATTGAAAAAGTTTCATCGTGATAGCTCGAACAAAGCGGATAAATCATCTTCATAGGATACAAAATGGTTGGGTATACCTCCTAATTCAGATCCGGAAGCAAAGTTTTTTCTAAAGCGGGTCCTTTCTGAGAAAAGTTTCTCTCGAAAGAATTGGTGGGAGGATGGTGAGACTTGATGAGGTTATTGAACCGTCACTTCAACAAGTGTGTGCGGGCACGGGAAGTTGTTCTGTGGCCCTACACCAATTGAATGAAGCTTATGGTAGTGATCATGAAGTTTTGGATCAAGTCACTACCGTACCTCGTAGGGACAAGTATCGTACTACTTGAGTGATCATAATCATGTCTTGAAGGTCATGTTGCTGACAACAATGAACCTCTGAGCTATGGGGAAGCGATGGTGGGCTCATATTGACAAATGGTTAGAAGCCAGAAATGAGATAGATCCATGTGAACAAAGCATGGACTTTGGTGGACTTGGATGATGGCAAGCCATTGAGATAAATGGATCTTTAAGAAGAAGGGAACGTGGGGTAATGTCACCGTCTATGAAGCTCGATTGTGGCGAAATTTTCACAAGTTCAAGGAGTTGACTATGATGATTTTCTCATCTAGCGATCTTAAGTCCGTGGAATCATGTTAGCATTGCTGCATTTATGAAATTGCAGATGGATGTCAAGCGGTTTCCTTGCGGTCTTGTAAGGAAAGGTTGTATGTGATACAATCAAAAAGTTTTTTCGATCCTAAGGATGCTAAAAGGTATCTTTGGCTCCTGATCCTTCTAAAATGGACTAAGCATCTCGGAGTTGGAATGTCTTTGATGAGATGATCAAAGATTTTGGGTTTTATACAAAGTTTAGAAACTTGTATTTCCAAAAAGTGAGTGGGAACTATAAATTTCGATGAGTATATGTTGTTGACATATTGTTGATCGAAATGATGTGAATTCTGGAAAGCATGTAGGGTTGTTTGAAAAGTGTTTTCAATGGAAAACCTGGATTAGGCTACTTGAACAATAAGCATCAAGATCTATAAGATAGATCAAAATGTTAATAATACTTTCAAATGAGCACATACCTTGACATAATCTTGAAGGTGTTCAAGATGGATCGTCGAAGGAGTTCTTGCGAGTTTAAGGTATGAAGTTAAGAAAAGCTCGACCACGGCGGAAGAGGAAAAGGGGAAGGTCGTCCCCTTGCTTGGGTACTCAGATGCTATCTTGTGTCCTTAGGAAGTGTGCCTTGCCATGGTCGTCAAGGGGTACAAGAATGATCCGGAATGGATCATTGGACGTCAAAATTGTCCTTGGAGTAAATAAGGACATGTTTCTCGATTATGGGGTGATAAAGAGTTTAAAGGTTACGTCGATGCAAGATTAACACCTATCGAATGACTCAGTAAAACCGGATCCGTATAGTGGAGCAACCATTTGGAATAGCTCCAAGTGGGGGGAAGCAACATTACAATATGACATGAGATTTGCAGTACATACGGATCTGAATGTTGGGACCGTTGACAAAACCTCTCTCACAAGCAAAACATGATCAAACCCCGGAACTCTTGAGTCTTAATCACATGATGATGTGAACTAGTTTAGTGACACTAGTAAACTCTTGGATGTTGGTCCATGGAAATGTGACCTATAGTTTGATCACATGGCGATGTGAACTAGAATTGACTCTAGTGCAAGTGGGACTGTTGGAAATATGCCAGAGGCATAATAAATTGTTATTATTATTTTCCTTGTTCATGATAATCGTTTATTATCCATGCTATAATTGTATTGATAGGAAACTCGGATACATGTGTTACATAGACAACACCATGTCCCTAGTAAGCCTCTAGTTGACTAGCTGTTGATCAATAGATGGTTCGGTTTCCGACCATGGACATTGGATGTGTTGATAGGGATCACATCATTAGCGGAATGATGTGATGGACAAGACAATCCTAAGCCTAGCACAAAGATGCGTGGTTAGTATGCAAAGTTTTCTAATGTCAAGTATCTTTCCTTAGACCATGAGTTGTCAACTCCGGATACCGTGGAATGCTTTGGGTGCCAATTGGCAAGCTGGGTGGCTATAAAGGTGCACTACGGTATCTCAAATATCATTGGGTTGTACGAATCGAGGCTGGATTTGTCCTCCGTGTGGCGGGAGGTATCTTTGGGCCCCTCGGTAGGACATCATCAAATGTGCACAATGTGACCAAGGGTTGATCAGGGATGATGTGTTCGGAGCAGTAAAAAGGACTTTGTCGAGATTGAACAAGGTATGGGATAAAGGATGAATCTCGGGCAATCAATACCGCTAGACAAAGGGAATTGTATCGGGATCGATTGAGTCCTTGACCGTGGTTCATCCGATGGAATCGTGGAACATGTAGGAAACATGGGTATCCGGATCCCTTTGGTTATTGAGGGAAAACGTCTCGGTCATATCGCATAGTTCCCGAACCGTGAATCTACAAAGGTTCGATGGCGCTAGGGTTATAAAGGAAGTTTGTATGTGGTTCGAATGTTGTTAGTCCGGATGAGATCCGGCGTCACGAGGAGTTGGAATGGTCGGGGTAAAGATTTATATATGGAAGTCTTTTGGTCACCGGAAAAGTTTGGGTTTTATGGTAGCGTCGGGACCAGGGAGGTCAGGGGTCCACCAAGTGGGGCCACCCGGCCCGGAGGCTCATGGGCCAAGTGTGGGAGGACCAGCCCGGTGGGTGTGCCAAGGGGCCAAGCGCCTAGGGTTTGGGGGGGGCACACCCACCTCGAGGCAGTTCCCCTCCCCCCTTTGGCCACACCTAGATGGGTTTTGGGGGCACCCCTTTGGGGGGGAAACCCTGGGGGCGGCCCCTCCCTTCCTTATATAGTTGAGGTATTTGGGGCTGCACACACATGAGTTTACCTCTCCTTGGCCGCCCTCTCTCCTTCTCCTCTGGTGTTGGCGAAGGGGGTGCCACCCCTCCCCACCACCACCCGGTTGTTGCTGCTGGATGGAGTCTTCCCCAACCTCTCCCCTCTCTTGCTGGATCAAGGCATGGTAGGCGTCCCGGGCTGTCGTGTGTTGAGCAGCGGAGGTGCCGTCATTCGACTAGGATCTCGGTGATTTGGATCACGGCTCGACTCCTTCAACCCATTCTCTTGAGCGCTTCCGCTTAGCGATCTACAAGGTATGTAGATACTCTCCTTCCCCCGTTGCTAGTTTCTCCATAGATAGATCTTGGTGACACGTGGAAAAAATTTACCTCGTTCTAGCAGGGAACTCCATATCGAATATCAACTCTCGGAAGCCCAAGCGATTGGCATCAAGGTTCTTGATAGGTTTAGCTTGATCCACCGTGAACATGGACTACCACAAGCAAATGGTGAAACCCTCCTGGGTTTCGATGGTCAATCATATCCAACCCCCAAACAGCGAAAGGCAGCGGGAATGGTCTTAATCTTGGGCGGGTTTGTGTGACATATTGGAGAGGGCATCTTTCACATTTCGACTTTTCCTTTGCCATTTCATTTGCCTTAGGCGGTAAAATCCGCTGGTACTTTAACGATGGTCGGAAGGGGCATTACCGGTCCCAGTGGATATCATCAAAATTATCGGCCTTCTTGGGACTCGATCCGCTTTCTGAATAAATGTCCCTTGATCCGGTAAAGGCCTTGGATCGAAGACGATCATCTAGCCTCTTCTTGTTCTCGGGAGCTCTTTCCTCGGGATATCGCGATTCAGTCTTCGGTCGGGGTGATGACCCGACTTCCATGATTAGGTCGACCACGTGGGACCTCAACTTCAATCGGATCGGTGGCACTTTTGGGTTGGAGCTTCTTGGTGAAAGGATCCTCTTGAATCGAGGTGCGGATGTGCTCCAAAACACATCCTTGGGAATGGCTTCCCTCTTGGACCCTATTTTGCCAAATCATGGCGACTTGATTTTTTGTGGGGTATGTGATAGAGCTCTAACCCCTCAAACTTCTTTCTAGCTTCCTCCTGCATTGATGGCGGTCATGGTTTGGACTTACGTCCCTCCTTCATCACACGATTAACCACCGGATCTGGTAGCCATAGACCATGAGGTCCACACAGTGAAATGGCCATCAAACCCAACCAGTGCTTCATATACGCTTCATTGTTGGAAGAATCAAAGTGAATCTGGAGCCATATCGGATTATCTCCTCGGGGAGACCAATACTACCCGACAGGAACCATTCGGCATCTTGGAACCATCAAAGAACATAGTCCGATGCTAAAGTGAACTTGAGTGATGCTTTTGTTCAATCCACTCGGGATGAAATCTGCTATTGCTTGGGACTTGATGGCTTTCTTTGCCTCAAACTTGATATCAAGGGAAGAAGTTCAATGCCCATTTAGCCACTCGACCGATTCGTCTTTGTCGAATCTCGATAGAGCGTCGGGGCGTAATGGAATGATCGGGAAGTAATGAGCAACCTTCTTGGCGGTCATATAAATCCCATAAAAAGGATAATGAGGTATCTTTGCTTGTGGGGTTAACACTTGAAAGATAATATCTTTGGGCTGAACTTTGAGGCTTTTCCTTCCTCTTCCGGCCGTAAATCTTGTCTTGGACTTGTCTGTGGCTGCAATGTAAGCGCACGGCTCCTTCTGATTGGGCGGCAAGCACCGGTGAGTGGAAGCGAGCTTTGAGCTCGGCTATCACAGATCCCTCGAACTTGTCGACTTCTTCATCGATCGGTAAAGGCTATGCCTTTTCAGGCGAGAATGAATCGACTTAAGCGGAAGCATCGATCCGGACGCCTCCACCGAGCAGTGTTTCATTAGAATAGTGCCAACTTTTTGGGTTAGCGTCGATTCCTCGTTCGAACGAAAAAGGTAACTTTCCACGGGAACTCGAATGTGCACTTTGATGGATTAAGCGATATCAACCTCGAGATTGGAAATGTTTACAAGTCGGTCAGCGGTGGAACCTTTGTGACTTGACCACAATGTCATCCATGTATGCTTCCACATTGGGATTTGGTGAGTAAACCTTGAATCATCCTCATGAGCGTGGTGGCATTCTTGAGGGAAGATGGTGACATAAACACGAATGGGTGATGAAAGCTATTTTGATCTCGTCGGGTCCATCCGGATCGATGGTACCGGAATATCGTCTAAAAATACAACCGCTCATCCCGGGTCGAGTCGACTATTTGGTCGATCGGGGAGGAAAATGATCTTTGGGCATGCCGATTGATATGTTAAGTGATGCACATCGCGATGGTTGTCCTTCTTAGGGACCATGACCACATTGGCGAGCCACCGGGTGGTAAATTTCTCGGATAAACTCTGCTGCTAAAGCGAGCCACCTCCTCGCCTATGGCCTTTCTCTTACGGGCGGCGGACCGTCGAAGATGTTCTTTGACAGGTTTGACTTTTGAGTCGACTCACGAGCGGTGCTCAGCCCGCTCCTTGGAACACCGACATGTCGGCGAGCTTCCATGCAAAGATGTCCCGTTCTCACGGAGGAGCGGGCGAGTGCTTCTTCCTATTTGGAGTCGAGTGTTGTTGATGCATTGGTGGGCAGCATTGGGGTCGGTCGGGTGAATATGAACTTGCCCGTCTCACGGACGGTGAAATGCCGACTCATGGCGGGCTTCTTGGCTGCAACAAATCCTTTCGGATCTGCGGTCTTACGATATTCTTGCAATTCTACTCTGCCATCGAGCATCGGCAATCTTAGAGCCTTTACGGAAACACTCTTCCGCTTTCTTCCGATTGCCGGTGGTGATCACACCCTTGGGGCGGGCATCTTGACTAGGTACACATAACATGGTGAGCCATGAAAGCAGGGCATCATGCCTTCCCGAATAAGCGTGATAAGCGCTCGGAAATCCACGACCTCAAAGGTCAACTTTTCCTTCTGAAAATTCTTGTAGTCACCAAAACCACATCGAGAGCAATTTGGCGGTGACTCGCCTTCTTTCGGGGAATGACTCATGGAAGCTCATGTTCTTTGGTCTTTGAGTCGGACATCGGAATGCCCATCCCTTTCAGCGTCTCGCATACAAAATGTTCAAACCAGCCACCATCCATCAAAACTTTGGTCGATCAGTGCCTTGACTGGGATCGACCCTGGCACTTGCCTCCGGGGTGGCAATGTGTCGGGTGATCAGGCTAGTCGAATGTGATGGCGATGCAGGACATTTCCGATAATTGGGTGTCGCGAGGCGACCATGTTCACTTCTCGGTTGATAACTTTCAATCGACTTTTGCTTTCAACGTCGTAAAAATCATCAAGGTGGAATTGACACAGGGGTATCCACCGTCACTATCTTCCTTGTCCTCAACTCTGTCAGGCCCTTTTCCTTATCCTTGGGTTGCTTCCCTTGGGCTAGCTGAATCAGAGCCGAAACCTTTGTCAGTGGTATGCTTCGGGTAAATGAGTTTACCCTCTTCATCTTTCTTTGTGTGATGTGACATGGCAAATCCAACACATCATTCCCATCTGGTCTTTCACCTTCTTGGGGTTCCACGGACCCTTAGGTTTCCCCTTGAACTTTCACAGGGGTCACTGACCAAGGCTTCTCCGGGAGGCTCGGCTTTGCAACCACGCTTCAGACTAGAGTTCCCTCCATGGCTTCATTAGCGTGACTTGTACTTACCACTCGAGCCGATCCTCTTCTTCACCATTAGCATACTTGGTGGCAATCTCCATCATCCGACTAGGGGTCATATCTCTGTCAGGCCAATTTCAAACTCAACTCCCTGTTCTTGACACCTTCCTTGAAAGCCTGATGCTGGTGATGGACACATTCTCAAGCTGTGTGGTGTAAGGTTATCCATCTCTGGATGTAATCTCTCAAAGTTTCATTCGACTTCCGTACACACATTGCAGCTCATCAACCTCTTTGGAGCTTGCAAGTCCTTCAAATGTCTGAAAAACACTCGGGCAAGATCTTCCCAAGTGTAAATACTCTTGGTGCTAGCGTTCAACCATGCTCGGCGAACTCTCAACATAAAGGGCAAATGCTTCATAGCTACCTCATCGTTGCCGCCAATCTGGACAGCCACTCGGTAGTCCTCAAGCCAAGTGTCGAGCTTGGACTCACCAATGAACTTCGGCTCGATCGCCAACCTGAAGTTGGGAGGAATCACTGCGGCTACGATGGCCTTGCTAAAACACTCAGCACTGAGACCACGAACTCTCGCTGCTTTGGAGGAACATCTCTGTCATAACCTTCTCGGTGAGATCTGTTCTGTCGACCAAGCCTTGAGCGATGATGGATCTCGCATCAAAGCTGGCTCTCTGGGGTCGATTGGAACTCTTAGCCCTTGTCTTGGCGTCGTCGTCATCTTGTTGCCGAGGCGTATGATCCACCCCTTGGGGAGGTGGGCACTCGGCGTTGATCATCGCGATCGAATCGGTGCTCACTCGGCTCCGGTTCATGTCTTGATCATCACCGGCCTCCTCGTTCCTCACGCCTCGGGCGATCTGGACTATCTGTGCTTGGTGAATTCATGCAGCGGATCTGCTTGTGAATCTGTTTAAATGTTGTGATCTGACTGAATTTTGATCTCCTGCTGCCGGAGTAAATCTTTGATCTATTGCAAACCTCTACCGCCTCCTGGGAAGGCTGAATCGACTACTGCTATCGGGCTGCGCTGCTAAATTACGAATCGGAGTTCGATATACGAGTTGGTTGTGGAAAGAGGCGTCGGTGTATCGGAACCCGTGGGCGCGTGCGCTCGTCGAGAACTTCTGGAGTTCTCGATCGAGTGCCTTTCAGCTAGTTAATAGCGCGCATCCTCAAAACCGAGCCTCGGGATTTCTCAATGATAGGAGTGTGAAGCGCATCCATGTTTCGTGGCGAGTTCCTCCCTCTGCGGCGAAGTGAGGGCTCGGGTTGGTACTCTTCGTGAGCTCGCGGATCGCCTCCACCGTCGCCTCCGTCGGTGCGGGGAATCGGGAGGACTGCGTGGTCCGTCGACCATCGAACCTCTGCGCCGGATCGCTGCTATCTCACTTCGGATCACGATCTCTGGAGCCGGTCGACAGATCGAGCAGGCGTAGAGATTAAATCGGGCTCGATTGCGCGACTTGGGAAGTGGCATTGGCGAGCCACCGCATGCCTCACCACGCTGAAGCCTCGACCGAGCCGAAGCGCTTGCGTCGGCGGGAGGCTGAGCGTGAGGGCGGCACAAGAACCGACCCATCTTTGGGTCGGCGGTTTGCCATGAGGAGGGCGCCGCAGACGCCGCGCGAAAGTCGTTGCCCGCGGATGGGGGCGCATCTCGTCGAGAGGCCTCCGAAGCCAAGCGGAGTAAATCGGTGATGAGCGTGGCGCGCAAGGCGGATCTCCGCCCTCGACCAAAACTCCACGAAACCATGATGTAGGAGATCGAAAGAATCCAACTTCTCCAACAAATCGCTAGAACACACCTGTCGGTGGGCGCCACATCATGGTTCTAAGTCGTGAGTGAGAATGGGGGTAGGTATGGAGGCAAGATACTAGCTATGGAGTAGTTGTATCAAGGTTTAACGAGTTCGAGGCCCTTCTCGGAGAATAACAGCCCTATGTCTCGGGCCAGGCGGTCATTTGGATTATATCATTATGAATTCAGGTGCGAACCCTTCTACATGGAGGGGTGGCTTATATAGAGTGCCGGGACCGCCAGCCGTGGCGGAGGGTTAAAGGTACATTAAGACAGCGTTCTGGTAGCGCCTTACATAAAATGTCATCATGACCATAAAGACTACTTAACTTCTGAGACCATTAGGACACGAGTGGCTCTCGAACTCCGGTGGTGAGTGGGTCTTCATGGTCAGTGTCTTCTGATTACATCAGTGGAATCCTACGGTCATTGGAAGCGGTTATTCTAAGGATGTCCTTGGGGAGGTATCTTAGGCAGGTCCATGACCCTACCCTAGGTACATGACTTCATCATTAGGCATTAGAGACAACCGCACTCACTTTAATAGGGCACCACGTAATTCCGTTGAGGCGACACCGTTTGAACTATGGTTTGGAGAAACCTAAGTTGTCGTTTCTTAAAAGTTTGGGGACTCGGCGCTTATGTGAAAAAGTTTGAGGTTGATAAGCTCGAACCCAGCGGATAAAATGCATCTTCATAGGACACCCAAAAGCAGTTGGGTAGACCTCCTAATTCAGATCCGAAAGCAATAGGGATTGTTTCTAAAGCGGGTCCTTTCTCGAGGAAAAGTTTCTCTCGAAAGAATTGAGTGGGAGGATGGTGGAGACTTGATGAGGTCATTGAACCATCACTTCAACCGGTGTGTGCGGGCACGAAAGTTGTTCTGTGACACCTACATCAATTGAAGTGGAAGTTGATGATAGTGATCATGAAACTTGGATCAAGTCCCTACCGAACCTCGTGGGGTGACAAGGATGCGTACTACTTGAGTGATGCAGTAATCATGTCTTGAAGGTCATGTTGCTGACAACAATGAACCTCGAGCTATGGAGAAGCGATGGTGGGCCCGGTTCGGCGAATGGCTCGAGGCCATAAAATCGAGAGAGGATCCATGTATGAAAACAAAGTGTAGACTTTGGCGAACTACTTGATGGTCGTAAGGCTGTTGAGTGCAGATGGATTTTAAAGGAAGGCAGGACAATGATGGTAAGTATCACCATTAAGAAAGCTCGACTTGTCGTTAAGATGTTTTCAGAGCAAGATTCAAGGAGTTGACTACGGTGAGGCTTTCTCACTCATACTTGATGCTAAGAGTGCATTGGAATTGGATTAGCGATTCTTGCATTATTTATGAAATCTTGCGGATAGGATGTCAAAACATTGTTTCCTCGACAATTTTCTTGAGAAAGGTTGTATGTGATACAACGAGAAAGGTTTGACAATCTGAAAAACGCTAACAAGTATGCAAAGCTCGACAATCCTTCTAAGGATGGAGTAAGCACCTCGGAGTTGGAATATGCGCTTTGATGAGATGATCAAAGATTTTGGGTTTATACAAAGCTTATGAGAAACTTGTATTTCAAAGAAGTGAGTGGGAGCACTATAGAATTTCGATGAGTATATGTTGTTGACATATTGTTGATAGAAATGATGTAGAATTCTGGAAAGCATATAGGGTTATTTGGAAAGTGTTTTCAATAGAAAACCTGGATTAAGCTGCTTGAACATTGAGCATCAAGATCTATGAGGATAGATCAAAACAGCTAAATGGTACTTTCAAATGAGCACATACCTTGACATGATCTTGAAGGTGTTCAAGATGGATCGATCGAAGAGAGTTCTTGCCTAAGTTGTAAGGTATGAAGTTAAGAGTTAAAGCTCGACCACGAGGAGAGAGAGAAAGGGCGAAGGTCGTCCCTATGCTTCGAGCGTAGGCTCTATAGTATGCTATCTTGTGTACCACACGAAAATGTGCCTTGCCATGAGTCGGTCAAGGGTACAAGAATGATCCGGGAATGGATCATTGGAGATGATCAAAATTGTCCTTGGAGTAAATAAGGACATGTTTCTCGATTATGGAGGTGATAAAGAGTTGGCGTAAAGGGTTACGTCGATGCAAGCTTTAACACCTATCCGAGTGACTCGAGTAGCAAACGGATCGTATAGTGGAGCAACCATTTGGAATAGCTTCAAGTGGGCGTGGAAGCAACATTTACAATATGACCTAGAGATTTGCGAAGTGCATACGGATCACAGATATTGAGACTCGTTGACTAAAACCTCTCTCACAAGCAAAACATGATCAAACCCCAAAACTCATTGAGTCTTAATCACATGATGATGTGAACTAGTTTAGTGACACTAGTAAACTCTTTGGATGTTGGTCACATGGCGATGTGACTGTGAGTGTTAATCACATGGCAATGTGAACTAGATTATTGACTCTAGTGCAAGTGGGAGACTGTTGGAAATATGCCCTAGAGGCAATAATAAATTAGTTATTATTATTATATTTCCTTGTTCATGATAATTTTTATTATCCATGCTATAATTGTATTGATAAAAACTTCGGATACATGTGTGGGTACATAGACAACACCATGTCCCTAGTAGGCCTCTAGTTGACTAGCTCGTTGATCAATAGATGGTTACGGTTTCGACCATGGACATTGGATGTCATTGATAGCGGGATCACATCATTAGGAGAATGATGTGATGGACAAGACAATCCTAAGCCTAGCACAAA
>JAHIAM010013053.1:0-18977 GCA_021605205.1 Aegilops longissima
TGTCATGAATGAACATATATATAGATAAAGAAAGGAGTGCAATAATAGGCAAAAGCTATGTATTGTTTATTCAAAAAATGCTGCAATGAAAGCGAGCGATACAAATAGTCACGATAAGCAAGGGATGGGACTATTTAACATGTCCCCCTCCGGGGTGAGCTGGGATGGTATGCAAAACAGGTATAATGCTCGTAGTAGAGACCACTGGACACTCGGCGTAACTTTACGCTTCCTGGCTGTTGCATCGTGAGTTCGGCAATTATAGGCGGACGGGGCTTACAGCGGAGTCCTGAAAGTAAGAGAAAAGAAGAAAGAAAAATAATGACACAATCGGGGCCCTAATGCGGTTGAGCCGCGTGCAGGCATCGATGGTCGTGCCCTCTCCTTATGCCCATGGTATTTCGGGGCGTAGTTATGTATGCATAGTCTTGGCCGCCAATTCGCGAGGGCTGGGGTTGGGGCGGATTACTCTGGCGATGCTCGGATCGTGCAGTGGTCTTGTTGTAGGTTACTCACGGCGCGCACTTGGCGGTGTCAGGACATTTAGTAGCGGACTCTAGAATTGCCGTGAGGCTGCTTTGCACCTCCGCTTGCGAGGAGCCTCCGTATGCTCCTCCGTTCGGAGAGGCGTTCGGTGTTTACATGGACGTGATTACTCCTCGAGGGCTGGCATCTTGAGCTTGAGGTATGCGTGGTGTGGCACCGCATTAAACTTTGCAAATGTGGTTCGTCAAGCAGATGCATGATAGCAGCTGGAGGCAGGATCATGTCGAAGATTAACTCTTAACCCGGAAGTTATCGGGGATCCGAAGACCACTTGAGTGTGGCGAGCCTGTACAATTGGCCTCTATACGGTATGGCGCTTTAAAGGTGCGTCTTTGTGGATTTAATCCTTGAGGGTCTATGCCCATTTGCGCATTGTATCTGATAGAAGCGAGTTCGAGCTGCTACCGCCGTCCATCGAGGACTCTAGTGAGGTGAAATCCGTCGATGATTGGGTCAAGAACCAATGCGGCGAATCCGCCGTGGCGGATGCTAGTGGGGTGGTCCCTTCAATCAAAGGTGATCGGGCAGGAGGACCATGGGTTGAACTTTAGGCGTGGCTCCATCGCACTATCGTCCTTAAGCGCGCGCTTCCGCTCCCTTTTGGGTATGTGGGTTGCGTATATCATATTCACCGTCACTTGTTGGGGAAACCCATACATCTTCTATTGTTGGTGACCGGGCTCCTCCTGCGTCATCGCTATGCAGCCCCTTGTCATTGAGTTGACATTTAACTTGCACTGTTTGAAGACCAACAATCCATGTTGTTGTGGTTGGCTGGTTTTTCGGGGTGCCATGTATTTGTACGGCGATCGATATTCGGTCCAGATTGGGCCAGACCCTGAGTATTTCTTTTGAGCGGCTTTTTCGCTGACGGGTTTAGAGCCTCGAATCCGGCATTGACTACGTATCCTCGGCATTATCACCGTTAATCGGCTTGTGCTTATTTGACCGCGACCTGCCATTGTTGTCCTTGGTATCCGAACTACGGGGTTTTAGTAAAGTTGTTACTCTGAGCTAGCCAGCTGTCCTCTCCAGCATAAAGCGGGTCATGGCGTGTGAGGGCTACCATGGATTTGGCTTTTCTGTCCTAGGTGCTGGGCAAGCCACTTAAATCAGCGGATATTATGTTTGAAGGCTGCAAAGGCCTCTGCATACAGACGATCAACAATTTGATTTTTCTTGGTTAGGAACCGTGTCGAATTGTCTACGCCGATTCTTACGGCTGCTGAATTATGTGGCTGAGGTCGCCGGTGTCGGTGGTAGCACATATATGTGCCTGGAAGTTATCAAGGAATGCGGCTTCCGAGGTCCTCCCAACAACCAAGCTGATTCTGGCGGCAAGCTGTTAAGCCAATGCCGAGCTGGTCCTTTAAGCTTGAGTGGGAGGTATTTGATGGCGTGTAGATCATCACCATGGGCCATGTGGATATGGAGGAGGTAGTCCTCGATCCAAACCGGGATCTGTTGTGCCATCGTATGATTCGATGTTCTGGGTTTGAAACCCTCGAGTTTGATGATCCATCACTTAAATACATGAAGCATAGTGGGTGTCGCGGCACCTGCATGTTGGGCTATATCACGAGCAGCTCAAATGAGCTTTGTCTCTGTGTTGGCCCGGCGGAGTTGATGTATCCCGGCGTGGTGGTTATCATCACGTGTGGGTGGGCGCCCGCGATCCATAGATCGATCTTGTTTGTCTTGCCTTGTCCTCAATATGTCTTGCAGTGCAGCGCGTTTCCCGTGCCTTGGTACTTTTTAATGGCGTCGGGTTGCGGCTTGAATGGAGGTCTAGAGACCTCTGTCGCTGACCACGGTGGCGATTCGGCGCATTATCGTTGGTGATGTAGGTTTGGGTGCTGCTTCCTCTAATTGGGGTAGCAGCCTGCGTTTAGGTATCTCTTGGAGGCGTTGAGTTCGTACTCTTCGGATCACGAGGACTTGATCCATCTGTCGACTAGCAAGTCTTGAGTCAGCTCTAAGCTTCTGCTGCTTTTCTTGAGGCTGCTTGCCGTGGCCATAAGCCTGCGTTTGAAATGCTCTGTTCGGCGGGATCCTCGAGCCACGACAAATTAAGTAGTCGTCGAGGCTTGCCTCATCTTGGAGGGAGGCATATAATTATCGTCCTCCACCTCCATATGCAGCTCTATCATGAGGTTGGCTTCTCCCTCCTCCTATCTTTGAATCCTCTTTGGAGGAGGTTGTCTTCGACCTTGTCCGGGCGTTATTATCTCCGTCTTGGAATCACCGTTTTTCTTTGTGGCGGGATTTAGGCGGCCTTGTTGCGGCTGGTGCTTGGGCTGTTTCTTGGAGGGTCATCCACCCGTTGTTCCATCGCCGTTCCCATCTTTGGGATGTCCACCATGTATATATCGTATGGCGGTGGCCTTCGATTGCCACAGTGGTATCTGGTTCTTGAGTGTCTCGACGCCGTCTTCCATACCGTTGATGTCTTGGTCGAAGTCGAGCATGTCGGTTAAATCATCGGCGATGGCTACAAAGTGGGTGGTGGGTGGGCGTTGAATTTCTTAAATGCGTCCGCATCCCAACCTTCTGACCGTAGTCAGCGGGGCTCTCGGGATAAAGAGAGACTTTAGTGAATTCAAGATGTAGCCAAAAGCGAGTCTTTGAAAAGATGTCTGCGACCGTGAACTCCATAACGGTGCCCAATTGGATTCGATTAGCGCGCAGTGCGGGTGGTTCGAGTCCGGAGAGGAGTCCGACACCTTGAGTCACGGTCTTCGCAAGAGACAGGGATGGAGTTCGGCTCAATCGCGTGAGATCGTAGCCCCGGCGGTGTCCAACCACTCGTCCTCGATCGGCGGATCGGCTCGAGCTAAGGTCGGGCGGATCTTTGATCTGACCTCCGGTGCCTGTTATTGGCGAGCTAGATCGTGCCCATCGAGGCAGTCTGCGGTGGCGCTTAGGCTGTGGCTCGAATCCGTCGAAGATCAAGTCTCAGCGGATCTGGCCGTGTAGTTCAAACTCCCGAATCTTACGATGGCGGGGGCATAGCTTCGATCTGCTCCAAATGGCCGTGAATTAGCCTGCGATTGCAAAGCCGCCCGAATCTGAAGATCTGTCGGGGAAAGTCTCACCACTGGACCGTGTCGTTATTGATGATCAGAAGGAGCCATCGGGCCAAGGATGGCGACAGAGGAACTCTCAATGAAAGCACCAATGATTGTCAAAACCGGCGGATCTCGGGTAGGGGTCCCGAGCTGTGCGTCTAGGCGGATGGTAACGAGGAGACAAGGGACACGATGTTTTTACCTAGAGTTCGGGCCCTCTCGATGGAGGTAATACCCTACTCTGCTTGATTAATATTGATGATATGGGTAGTACAAGAGTGGATCTACCACGAGATCATAGAGGCTGAACCCTAGAAGCTAGCCTATGGTATGATTGTTGTTAGTCCTATGGACTAAAACCCTCCGGTTTACATAGACACGGATAGGATTAGGGTTACCACAGTCGGTTACAATGGTAGGAGATCTACATGTCTGGATCGCCAAGCTTGCCTTCCACCAAGGAAAGTCCCATCCGGACACGGGGCGAAGTCTTCAATCTTGTATCTTCATAGTCCGAGTCAGACCCAGCTGTGATAGCTTCGGCTATCCGGACACCCCTAATCGGGGACTCCCTCGGTGGCCTTCGTGGAGAACTGCTCAGAGAGGTCTCGTTGGCTCGTCGAGGAAGGGCGAGCCTTGCTTTCGGCGCTTTCTCCTGTGTCTTGATTATCTGCGGGGCGGGATCCCCGCCGACCGATGCGCCATCGCACCGATGCCATAAGCCGTCAAAGGCGACCTAAGCGCAATGGGTGGAGGATCCGTGGGCGACCTTGTCGAGGGCCTTGGCGTCGATGATGGCGTGATCATGAGTGCGCCCGATGAAAGCGGCGTGGTGGGCAGTCCTGGTGCTTTGGCGGAGGTATTGGTGGCGGCGATGATGTCGTGGCGCCTCTGGAAATGACCGAAGGCGGCGGCGAGCGATGTGTCCATTGATTGTTTGTCACCGCTGTTTACCACCTGCGAAGAGGTTCGAGCTTGACCACGAGACTGTGAGAGCATTTTGGGAGGAAGCCCCTCATGTAAAGGTTCGCGGTAAATGCCTGGTAATCTTAACGTGGCGTGTGAGCTTAACGGTAGGCTCGGTGGTGGGTCGGCTGGCTCGTTACTGCTGACCAGGTGAGCCAGGCGGGGTTGTGGGGGCCATAGCGCCATATGTCTTACAGGTGAACCCATTGATCTGTGATAAGAACCTCCGGATAGAGGCGTGGCGGCAACCGTCCAAATGTGGGCCAGCAGTTGGCCAACCGCATATCGCTGAGGCTGTGAGGAGGCAAGCGATGCTAACTTTGGGCCATAAAGCGAAACGAACACGGTGATTGCTCGAATGAGACTAAACACCCTTTCCCCGCCGCATACGCAAGGCTCGAACTCAAATCAACTTAAATTCAAATCGAAGAAACTTGTCAACAGAGGAAAAGGCAAAAAGCAAAAGGCCATCGGCACCTAGTCAAGTCTTGACGTCTTCTCCTGTAGCAGACTAAGTGCTGCCCTTTGGGCGTGGCGGGAGCCCAAGGCCAGGCGGCTCTCGGGACTACAGGCGTGTACAGCCCACTCATTATGTGAGAGTGTCACGCAGGCGGCGAGCTTCACGAGCCTGGGCCTTCTTCACAGTGCAGCCTTGCTTCATGCTCGCTTGATTAGGGCCCATGCGCCACACTCTACCGCGCTGATGGCGGGCGGAGACCAAGGGCAGCGCCAATGGGGTAAGCGGTGCATATGAGTTCCCAGACGACCACAGGTCCTCTGCAGAGGCAGGCCTGAGCACCTCCCGGCGAGAGGCCTACCTCTGAAGCGTCTTGCGCCAAGCGCCCGCGAGACGAACCGGATCTCGGCCCCTCTCTGCACCCCGGTGCCCTCCTCCTGAAGAGTAGAGGCTGCAGTGTTGGGCAAGCACACTGTCGTGAGACACATGCCTCCTCGGCTACAGTTAGCATAAACTTGCTCTGAGAATTAATGGTACAGATAGTTGCTGCCGCCCGGCGCGGTCGTCGAGGCCCTCTTGGGGTTCTGAAGAGCTCGGCTTGTGGTGTCTCCTCGCTTGACTGGCCCAAGAGCGAGCCATGGTCTTCTTCCCGTCGCACTCTTGATCCATCATGCGGGGCACATAAGCAGGGCCGCTGCCGTAGGTCTCGCCGTAGTGCCCCCCACATGCCACGATCCGGCCCGAAGCATCGTCTTGAGAGTGGTGGGCGGTGGTCGCTTGAGAAGCCAAAAGTCACGGTGTCGCTCCTTCGCGGCGGAGATAGAGTGCAGCGACTTGCCGCTTTGGTCTTCTTAGCGAGGTTGGCGTCGAAGTAGGCCACAGAGCCCGCTTGAGGATGCATGGGCATGTATGGGGCCGCCATCACGGCCTTTCTGGACACTGAGGCGGCTTGGCCGGCCAGCGAAAGGAGGTGCTCAGGCGGCGGCGTCGGGAACAGCCACTCGCTCTAACAACACATCGCGATGCGCCCTCTAAAGCCGGCACCGTAACAGCTCTCGGGAGCCGTAAGCGGCGGCGACCACAGGTTTACTGCTCCCGTCGGGTGTCTTGCGCCCGTGTATAGCGTGCTTGAGAGCTCGGACGGTGACCTTTTACCCAGCGTGAATGGGGCAGCGTCGCTTGTCGCCCAGCGCCCATGCGCGCATTGCGCTTGAGCTACTGAGTGCAAGGTTGAGGTAAATCTGGGCTGGCGGCCGCAGCGTGGGCGAATACGCCGCTGGCCAGTCGATGTCGGCTGCGGGTAAACGACATCGAGCAGCGAAAGCGGCAAGCAATGGCGGAGGAAGGATTCTGGCGCACCTACAGCGCGCCAAATGTCGGTTCGGGTTCCGGCGGACCCTTGAGAGTTCGAACTACGGGAGTGCGCCGGAGATCTTTCCCCTACCAGCTCCGCGTTAATGGTTTTGCAAGGGATCTAAGCTAGGAGCGATGAACAGCACAAGAGACACAAGATTTATCTTGGTTGGGCCACCGTTGGGTGTAATACCCTACTCCGGTGTGGTGGTGTGGTGGATTGCCTCCGGGGCTGATGAAGAAACAGTACAAAGGAAGAACAGACCTGCGAGGCTGTTCTTGAGCTAATCGATGGATTTGCTTAGGTGAGTCGATCGCTTCTCTCTCTCTCTCTCTCTCTCTCTCTCTCTTAGGTTGACTCGTCCCTTCTCTACGTGGTGGCTAGTCCTATTTATAGAGGAGGCCACAGGCCTCTTCCCAAATAATAATAAGCGGAAGAGGCGCCAACAATCGGACCATTTTGAAGGGAACATCTAGTACACTTATCGACTAAAGTTGGTCTTGGCTGCCAAAGGCTCTCAGCGGTGGCGTCGTCCTAGAGCTCGATGACCTCCGACTACCGCTGCTGGTCTCGGTCTGTTGCACGAGCGGTAACCTTTGCACGATGCCTTGGCCTATGCTTGCCTCCTTTGAACCAAAAGGGAAAGCGAGGACTACTTGGTGGCGCCCTGATCTCGATCGTCATGGCTTGCGTCACGGGGCACCCTCGTGAGGTACCTTGCCTTGATCTCTCCGCCTCCTCATGAGCACACTGTGAGGCTGCTCTGAGGAAGGTTCTGTCATCCATCCGCCCAGTCTCAGCCCCTCGCGAGGTCTTGAGCTTAAGTGATGAAGGCTGGGCATGGCTGGGCCCCACTTGAGCCACCTTGCCGAGGGCAGAGCGAGACAAGTCAGGGACCCTCGTTCCCGAGCGCCGACACTCTTATACCCAAAAACATCCGGGGAGCCACGAAACCACTTTTCCACCGCGCAACCTTCTATACCCATGAGATCCCATCTTGGGGCCTTTTAGGCATCTGCTTGGGAAGGAATCGATCATGGAGGCTTCTACATCAACACCATTGCCTTTCAGGATGAAGCGTGAGTAGTTTACTTCAGACCTACGGGTCCATAGCTAGTAGCTAAATGGCTTCTTGTCTCTCTTTGATTCTCAATACAAAAGTTCTCCTCGATGTTCTTGGAAATCTATTTGATGTAATACTTTGCGGTGTGTTTGCGAGATCCGATGAATTGTGGATTTATGATCAGCTTATCTATGAATATTATTTGAATCCCTCTGAATTCTTTTATGCATGATTTGATATCTTTGCAAGTCTCTTCAAACTATCGATTTGGTTTGGCCAATTAGATTGGTTTTCTTGCAATGGGAGAAGTGCTTGGCTTTGGGTTCAATCTTGCGGTGTCCTTTCCTAGTGAAAGTAGGGACAGCAAGGCACATATTGTATTGTTGCCATCGAGGATAACAAGATGGGGTTTTCATCATATTGCTTGAGTTAATCCCTTACATCATGTCATCTTGCTTAATGCCTTACTCGGTTCTTATGAACTTAATACTCTAGATGCGAGGCAAGAGTCGATTCGATGTCATCTTGCTTAATGCCTTACTCTATTCAATTGTTGTTTAGCAACATGCATTGTACTGAATGACTAAATATGCAATCCAGGCTACATAGCAACAAGGAAGAGTGTTACCTTAATGTTCTGATGATGTCTAGATATACATGTAATAAAATCTTATATAATGGGATGGATGGAGTGTTGTACTACATCATTTTCAATTGTTGTTTAGCTTCTAATATTAACTTGGTGCTTTTAGGTACATATATCATTGCCAAAGATCCACACTTGACCCTTTACGCATATGGGGCCGTGAGATATTCATGAACCAACATCAAGTGAGAAGCCGATAAAGATTGTTACTAAAATGGGTCAAAAGATGTCAATCAAACTATTTGTTTACACTTTATGCAAGACAACGATGAAGCTGCGAGGATGGTATGTTGAACCTGTAGCTTTCTTTTACTGCCCGTAATGAGTTGTGTTAGATGACAATATCTGAATCTTTTTCTCTTGCGGTGGATCTGAAGCGGTTTACTCAAGATTACCTCTCAAACTACATGATTAGCGGCGGCCATCTGGCAGGTTGGACTAGAGATGCATGTATACGCATCGAGGAGAGCACAATAGGGCCATTCCGCTTCACCTTGTTGACATCTGGAATGTTTGTAGCCTCTTTCTTTACCATCTGTAATAGTACAAGTATAGAACCCTGGTACATCATTCTTTATTTGGTGTACGTAATTCTTAAACATATGTACATGTGAATCGAATAATGCATTGGTTGTTTGAACACGATGGATATGAATAAACCTATAGCCTACTTCCAAGTTTAAATTAGGTACAATTTTAAATAACAGCGATTAAATTAGGGAAAAATTATGTTGTGCAGGTCATTGCGGCTTTATGTGGTTGGTAAAACACAAGCGATTGCGATATACACCATAATCCGAGACGGTTCACAGAGAGGAAACATGTGCAAGCATGCACGCGGTTGCCGTTCCCAAAGCGTGTGTGATGTCAGACACTATCACATATGGTGCGGGAAAACTAAATGTGTGTGATTGTCTACCTATTGTACATGATTTATAATCATGAACTGTTTGTGATGGGCCAGGCATCGTAAATCTCCCGTGCCTGGAATCTGCTTAGAATCTGCCTGGAAAGCTCTCGTGCCTAGAATCTGCCTGGTTTTAGGCAGAACCACAAAACTCTGACTGTGATGGCAATGCGAGCACAAATGAGTAGCAAGGATGAAGCGTTTGGATATTTGATATATCGGAAATGGTTATATAGGGACAACTGTATGCATCAAGGCTCCCTATTGTTGGGGAACGTAGCAGAAATTCAAAATTTTCCTATGAGTCACCAAGATCTATCTATGGATAGACTAGCAATGAGAGAGAGGGAGTGCATCTACATACCCTTGTAGATCGCTAAGCGGAGCGTTCAATAGAGCGAGGATGAAGGAGTCGTGCTTGCGGCGATTCAGATCGCGGTTGATTCGATCTAAGCCGAACAACGGTGCATCGCGCGTTCAACACTGCGTACAGCCCGAGTCGTCTCCTCCTTCTTGATCCAGCAAGGGAGAGGAGAATTTGAGGAAAGCTCAGACAACCGCAGCGACATGGTGGTGATGGGCTCGTGGTTCTCAGCGGGGGCCGCGCCAAGCACTACGGAGGAGGAGATGTTGGAGAAGGGAGAGGGCTGCGCCCGGGGAAGGTGCGGCTGCCCTCTCTCTCACTATATAGGGGAAGGGAGGAGGGGCGCCCTAGGGTTCCCTAGGGGAGGCGGCGGCCATAGGGAAACCCTAGATGGGTTTGGCGCCCCCACCCCTAGGAAACTTGCCCCCCAAGCCGGAGGCGGCTGCCCTAAGGGTGGTGCCCCACCTCTCCGGGTTATGTGAGATGGGGTGGGAGGGGCGCTCAGCCCCTTAGTGGGCTGATGTGCCTTCTCCCTTGGCCCATAAGGCCCCCCAAAGCTTGCAGGGGCCTCGAAACCCCCTCTCGGACCAGCTGGTCATCACTGGTACCCCGAAACAATTCCGAGTCAATACCCTTCGTCAATATACCGATCTTCACCTCCGGACCATTCGGAGCTCCTCGTCATGTCAAGGATCTCATCCGGGACTCGAACAACCGGTAACCACATACTATTTCCCATAACAACTCTAGCGTCACCGAACCTTAAGTTTGTAGACCCTACGGGTTGGGAACCATCTTGAGACATGACGAGACATTCTCGGTCAATAACCAACGATGGGATCTGGATACCCATGTTGGCTCCCACATATTCCACGATGATCTCATCGGATGAACCACGATGTCAAGGATTCAAGCAATCCGTATGCAATTCCCTTTGTCTACGGTATAGTACTTGCCGAGATTAGATCCTTCGGTATCCGATACATTGTTCAATCTCGTTACCCGGCAAATCTCTTTACTAGATGCGGAACACATCATCCGTGATCAACCCCTTGGTCACATTGTGCTGATATGATGATGTCCTACGAGTGGGCCGGAATACCTCTCCGTCTGCGGGTGACAAATCCAGTCTTGATTAGTGCAAACCCAGACACTTTTGGAGATAACCGTAGTAGCACCTTTATAGCCACCCAGGTTAGGTTGTGACGATTGGTACACCCAAAGCATTCCTCGGTATCCGGGAGTTGCACAATCTCATGGTCTAGGAAATGATACTTGACATTAGAAAAGCTTTAGCATCTGAACTACGATCTTTGTGCTAGGCTTAGGATTGGGTCTTGTCCATCACATCATTCTCCTAATGATGTATCCGTTATCAACGACATCCAATGTCCATGGTGGAAACGTAACCATCTATTGATGAGCGAGCTAGTCAACTAGAGGCTTACTAGGGACATGGTGTTGTCTATGTACCCACACATGTATCTGAGTTTCCTATCAATACAATTATAGCATGGATAATAAACGATTATCATGAACAAGGAAATATAATAATAATAACCAATTTATTATTGCCTCTAGGGCATATTTCCAACAGTCTCCCACTTGCACTAGAGTCAATAATCAAGTTCACATCGCCATGTGATTAACACTCACAGGTCACATCGCCATGTGACCAACATCAAAGAGTTTATTAGTGTCACTAAACTAGTTCACATCATCATGTGATTAGGCTGAATGAGTTACGGGGTTTGATCATGTTTTGCTTGTGAGAGGTTTTTAGTCAATGGATGCGCAACATTCAGCTCGTATGTACTTACATAAAATCTCTAGGTCATATTGTAAATGCTGCTTCCGCTCCACTTGGAGCTATTCCAAATAGTTGCTCCACTATCGTATCCGGTTTGCTACTCGAGTCATTCGAATAGGTGTTAAAGCTTGTGTCGATTGTACAAAAAGAGGGTACACTTTTTGTACCCTATAGCTGATACCAGGCGGTCTGAGCCGTGGGCACCACCGCGAGCAAGGTAAGGTAGGTGAGCCAAGAGTAAGGCCGAAGCTTCGAAAGGAAGCGAAACGGCGCCAAGACCAAGACCACAAAAAGCAAAGGGGAAGCGGACTCCCCGGCAAGATCCTTCTTTGGGGCGGTTTCTAACAAACCAGCAAGACCCTTGCCGTGGCAGCTCGCCCCACACCTGCGGGCGAATCACCCTTGAATCCACTGCCCCCATGGGGCAGGATTGAGGGAGACATCCAGTGGTGGCATGCAGATCTTTGTGAAGACATTCAAGATCAGATACACACTATAGAAGATGGCGACCCTTGGCGGGATCCCAGCCAAGGAGGACCACAAGGCCCCGGCAAGAGCCTCGCCGGGGATGACAGCGCCACGGCAAGACCCTTGGCGGGGCCCGGCAGAACCCTGCAGAGACTCTGGC
The DNA here is from genome assembly GCA_021605205.1 of Aegilops longissima. NCBI lineage: Eukaryota > Viridiplantae > Streptophyta > Magnoliopsida > Poales > Poaceae > Aegilops > Aegilops longissima. The sequence goes on from JAHIAM010013053.1 coordinate 11,810, forward strand.
GAGGCCCTTGCCAAGAACACCCGTGTGAAGAGCTCTCCCGCAGCACCTTGCCCGGGTCGAAGAGCCGAGACCTTGGCGGAGAGGAGGCCGCCCTCCATCAGCTTGAAATGGAGAGTGAGCCCCTCAGTCAAGCGGTGAATATGTGACGTCTTCCATCCCGGCGAAGATACATCACGTGAGGGGCTGGGAAGTCGTGGCTTGAACTTCAGCGTCCGCTAATCCCAGCCCCTCATGAGCAGCCGCAATGACTCGGCGGATCGGCTCCATCTCCAGCGAATGGAGTCGGGAGGCGAAAGCGATGGCGGCGGCGCAGCTGACGAAAGAACTTCGCAGGGTCATCCCCAACATGGCCCTCCATGGGGGGAACTACTGGCGGCGGAGACCGCGCGCCGCCCGTCCTCCTCTTCCCGGCGCCTCGGCCTGCCTGCAGCCTGCCCCTCCCCTTCCCTCGCGGCTGGCTCTGCCACCACAGGTCTTGGGAGAAGGAAGGGCAGCCGTTGTCGTGGCGACCCTCGCCGCCACCATTGAAGGCAGGGATTCCCTCTCTCCATGGCGGATGGAGGGAGGCGGCTGAAGGAAGGAGGAGATGGAAGAATGCGGGGCGCCATCCCCCCCCTCCCGCTCTTTATAAAGGAGGGGTGGGGGCTCGGCTGCCCCTCAGCCAATCAAGGCGTGGAAAGCGCGAGGCTGGGACCAAGCTGCTGCCCCGGCCAGCGACGGCCTGGTTTCCCGCCTCCACCGTTCGCCACCCCAAGCGCATGAGAACCACGTGGCGGCGTGCGGGACCAAAGCGGCGGGTGGCGACCTCTCCCCACCCGTAATTGTGGGAGTGGGCGCCTGAAGACCACGCCTCGGCCCCGTTCGATAAATGGGCCCGCCTCCATGCCTCCCTCCGTTTATGGGGAAGCGCGAACCGCCCCCCTTACTCTGACGTGGCGCATGCGCGCGAGCTCAGCCCCACGCATGTCGCCCCGTCACGCATGCCTCCCCACTGGCCCCGAGCCCAGGCAGGGAGGCATGGGAAACGCGATCTTAAAAGACACTTACAGCGGTAAAAACCACCCCGCCTGCCAGCGCGCCGTTTTTCGGCCTAGCCCAGCAGCGTGATTAACGCTTCGTGTGGCCGGGCCGGGGGCTCTGTCGGGTGTACAAAAGAGGGTACACTTTTTGTACCCCTATAACTATCTGCAGGCAGTCTGAGCGCGGGCACCACCACAGAGCAAGGCAAGGAGGTGAGCCAAGGTAAGCGAAGCTTCGAAAGAGCGAAAGCGGCGCCAAGACCAAGACCACAAAGAGCAAAGGGGCGAAGCGGACTCCCGGCAAGATCCTTGCCGGGCGGTTCAACAAACCCGGCAAGACCCTTGCCGTGGCAGCTCGCCCACACCTACGGGCGAACCACCCTTGAGTCCACTTGCCCCCATGGGGCAGGATTGAGAGACATCCCGTGGTGGCATCACGAGATCTTTGTGAAGACATTCAAGATCAGATACACACTATAGAAGATGGCGACCCTTGGCGGGATCCCAGCCAAGGAGGACCACAGGGCCCGGCAAGAGCCTGCATGGGGATGACGAAGCGCCATGGCAAGACCCTTGCGGGGCCTCTGGCGAGCCCTTGCCAAGAACACCCGTGGGGCCACCATCAGGCCACGCCAATCAAACCTCCACCACCGTTCGCATGCAGCTGCCGCCCAACCAGTTGGGCAGGCACCTGCGTGGCACAAGCAGATCTTCATGGAGACCCACCGCTGCGCCACCTCGGTTGCGTGCACTGCCTACATGGCACCATAGGCACCGCTGGCGGAAGCGGCGTGTCATTACCTGAAAGGGGGCGTGACGGACAAGAAAGGGCTCTCCCGTCCCCGATAAAGCAAGGACACCTAAGCAAGAAGGCATTAAAGGCGCCTTGTCATGCAATCTGAGGATAAGCTCGCATCCAGCATACCCTTTCCACCTCCTTTGTGCCTTTGTGGCAACCCCTTTCCCTATAAAAGGAGGCCCATGGAGACCCGGGGAGGAGGATTCGGCTCTTTGGAGCTCCTCCGCCCCATTGCTAGTTCAAGAACACGAGATAAACAAACCACCAAAGCAGGAGTAGGGTTTTACGCATCCTCACGGCCCGAACCTAGATAAGGAAGCATGTGCTATCCTGTTTGATCCGCTCTTCTCACGACCTCCAGCCCCTTGACCGTAGTAGGGATTCTTGTGATCCCATAGGTGTCGTTCCACGACATCTTGCATCGGCGTAACCCTTTACGTCGAACTCTTTATCACCTCCATAATCGAGAAACATTTCCTTATTCCTCTAAGGATAATTTTTGACAGCTATCTAGTGATCCACTCTGGATCACCTTTGTACTCCCTCTGCCCGGACATGTGGCAAGGCACACATCAGTGCGGTACTCAGCATGGCAGCATCTTGTATAGAGCCTATGACAAAAGCATAGGGGATGACCCGTCCTTCCTCTTTCTTACGCAGTGGTTGAGCTTTAAGTCTTAACTTCATACCTTACAACTCGAGGCAAGAACTCCTTCTTTGGTGATCCATCTTGAACACCTTGAAGATCATGTCAAGGTATGTGCTCATTGAAAGTACCATTTAGCGTTTTTTATCTATCCTCATAGATCTTGATGCTCAATGTTCAAGCAGCTTAATCCATGTTTTCTATTGAAAACACTTTTCAAATAACCCTATATGCTTTCGAGAAATTCTACATCACCGATCAACAATATGTCAACAACATATACTCATCGAAATTCTATAGTGCTCCCACTCACTTCTTTGGAAATACAAGTTTCTCATAAACTTTGTATAAACCCAAAATCTTTGATCATCTCATCAAAGCATACATTCCAACTCGAGATGCTTACTCCGGTCCTTAGAAGGATTCTTTGGAGCTTTGCATACTTATTAGCGTCTTCGAGGGTTGTCAAAACCTTTACGGTTGTATCACATACAACCTTTCCTCAAAGGTGTCGAGAAACAATGTTTTGACATCCTATCGCAATTTCATAAATAATGCAGTAGCGCTAATCAATTCAACAGACTCTTAGCATCGCTATGGTGAGAAAGCCTCACGTAGTCAACTCCTTGAACTTGTCGGAAAACATCTTAGCGACAAGTCGAGCTTTCTTAATGGTGATACTTACCATCATTGTATGTCTTCCTTTTAGAATCCATCTATACCCAATAGCCTTACGACCATCAAGTAGTTACGCCAAAGTCTACACTTTGTTTCATACATGGATCCTCTCTCGGATTTTATGGCCTCGAGCCATTAAATGAATCCGGGCCCACCATCGCTTCTCCATAGCTCGTAGGGTTCATTGTAGTCTAGCAACATGACCTTCAAGACATGATTAATGTACCACTCTGAGTAGTCGCATCCTTGTCACCCTCTGAGGTTCGGTAGTGACTTGATCCGAAGTTTCATGATCACTATCATCAACTTCCACTTCAATTGGTGTAGGTGCCACAGGAACAACTTCTGTGCCCTCCTACCTGCTGGTTAGTGATGGTTCAATAACCTCATCAAGTCTCCACCATCCTCCCCTCAATTCTTTCGAGAGAAACTTTTCCTCGAGAAAGGACCGTTCTAGAAACAATCCCTATTGCTTCGGATCTGAATTAGGAGGTATACCCAACTGTTTTGGGTGTCCTATGAAGATGCATTTTATCCGCTTTGGGTTCGAGCTTATCAAACTGAAACTTTTCACATAAGTGTCGCAGCCCCAAACTTTTAGAAAGCGACAACAGGTTTAGCCAAACCATAGTTCAAGCGGTATCATCTCAATGGAATTCGTGGTGCCCTATTAAAGTGAGTGCGTTTGTCTCTAATGCCTAACCCATGAGCGATAGTGGTAGTTCGATAAGAGACATCATAGTGCGCACCATATCAATAGGGTGCAACTATGATGTTCGGACACACCATCACACTATGGTGTTCCGGTGGTATTAATTGTGAAACAATTTCCACAATGTCTTAATTACGTGCCAAAGCTCGTAACTCAGATACTCATCTCCATGATCATATCATAGACATTTTATCCTCTTGTCACGATGATCTTCAACTTCACTCTGAAATTACTTGAACCTTTCAATAATTCAGATTTGTGTTTCATCAAGTAAACATACTCGAGAATCTACTCAAATCATCGTGAGTAAGAATATACGATATCCTTGTGTGCCTCAACACTCATTAGACTACACACATCAAAATGTATTACTTCCAACAAGTTGCTTTCTTGTTCCATCTTCTTTGAAAATGAGGCTTTCAGGTCATCTTGCCCATGTGGTATGATTTGCATGTCTCAAGTGATTCAAAATCAAGTGAGTCCAAGCGGTCCATTTGCATGGAGTTTCTTCATGCATATACACCAATAGACATGGTTTGCATGTCTCAAACTTTTCAAAAGCAGTGAGTCAAAGATCCATCAACGTGGAGCTTCTTCATCGTTTATACCAATATGACTTACATGGCGGTGCCACAAGTAAGTGGTACTATCATTACTATCTTATATCTTTTCGGCATGAAAATGTGTATAACTACAATCGAGATTCAATAAACCATTCTTTTAGGTGCAAGACCATTGAAGGTCTTATTCAAATGAATAGAGTAACCATTATTCTCCTTAAATGAATAACCGTATTGCGATAGACATAGTCCAATCATGTCTATGCTCAATGCAAACACCAAATAACAATTATTTAGGTTTAACACCAATCTCGATGGTAGAGGGAGCAGGTGATGCTTGATCACATCAACCTTTGGAAACACTTCCAACACACATCGTCATCTCACCTTTAGCTAGTCTCCGCTTATTCCAGTAGCTCTTTTATTTCTAGGTACTAACATTTAGCAACCGAACCAGGTATCTAATACCACAATTGCTACTAGGAGTACTAGTAAAGTACACATTAACATAATGTATATCAATATACTTCTATCGACCTTGCCAACCTTCTCATCTACCAAGTATCTAGGGTAATTCTGCTCGTGGCTGTTCCCCTTATTACGAAGCACTTAGTCTCGGGTTTGGGTTCAACCTTGGGTTTCTTCACGGAGCGATGGCTGATTTGCCATTTCATGAAGTATCCCTTCTTGCCCTTGCCCTTCTTGAAACTAGTGGTTTCACTAACCATCAACAATTGATGCTCCTTCTTGATTTCTACTTTGCGATGTCAAACATCGCGAATATCTCAGGATCATCATTTCTATCCCTGATTTGTTATAGTTCATCACGAAGCTCTAGCAGCTTGGTGGCATTGACTTTGGAGAAACATCACTATCTCATACGGAAGATAAACTCCACTTGATTCAAGTGATTGTTGTGCTCGAGACAAGCTCAGCGATTGAGCTTTTCTCCCTTAGTTTGCGAGGCTAAGAAAACCGTCGGAGGTCTTATACCTCTTGGCGTGGGCACGAGCTGAAATCCCAATTCAGCCCTCGAAACATCTCATATGTTCATGACGTTTGAAATCGTCTTTGGTGCCTCAACTCTAAACCGTTTAAGCTGAACTATCACGTAGTTATCGAAGCGTGTATGTCGGATGTTACTTAACATCCACGACGGCGTTAAGTGACAGACTTCTGGCGGTGCATTAAGGACATAAGTCTTCTCTGAAACAGCGAGAACAATCCTCGGTTTACGGACCCGATCCGCATAACTGCTACTATCAACTTTCAACTAAATTTTCTCTAGGAACATATCTAAAGCAGTAGAACTAAAGCGCGAGCTACGACATAATTTGCAAAAACCTTTTGACTATGTTCAGGATAATTAAGTTCATCTTATGAACTCCCCTCAGATAGACATCCTCTAGTCATCTAAGTGATTACATGATCCGAGTCAACTAGGTTGGTGTCGATAATCACGTGAGGCGGAATAGTCATCATCGGTGAACATCTTCATGTTGATCGTATCTACTATCGACTCATGCTCGACCTTCGGTCTCTTGTGTTCGAGGCCATATCGTACATGCTAGGCTCGTCAAGTTAACCTAAGTGTTTTGCATGTCTAAATCTATCTTACACCGTTGTATGTGAACATTAGAATCTATCACACCGATCATCACGTGGTGCTTGAAACAACGAACTTTACATAGCAGTGCACAGTTAGAGGGAACACTTTCTTGAAATTTTAATGAGGATCATCTTATTTACTACCGTCGTTCTAAGCAAATAAGATGCATAAACATGATAAACATCACATGCAATCAAAAAGTGACATGATATGGCCAATATCATTTTGCTCCTTCGATCTCCATCTTGAGGGCTCCATGATCATCATCGTCACGGCATGACACCATGATCTCCATCATCATGATCTCCATCATCGTGTCTCCATGAAGTTGTCTAGCCAACTATTACTTCTACTACTATGGCTAACGGTTTAGCAATAAAGTAAAGTAATTGCATGGCGTTGTTCAATGACACAGGTCATACAATAAATTAAGACAACTCTTATGGCTCCTGCGGATTGTCATACTCATCGACATGCAAGTCGTGATTCCTATTACAAGAACATGATCAATCTCATACATCACATATCATTTAGCACATTCTTTTGGCCATATCACATCACATAGCATACCTGCAAAAACAAGTTAGGCGTCCTCTAATTGTTGTTTGCATGTTTTATAATAGCTGCTATGGGTTTCTAGCAAAACGTTTCTTACCTACATAAAAACCACAGCGTGATATGCCAATTGCAATTTACACTTCATAAGGACCCTTTTCATTGAATCGATCCGACTAAAGTGGGAGGCGGCACCGCTAGCCACCTTATGCAACAAGTGCATGTCGATTCGGTGGAACCTGTCTCACGTAAGTGTGCGTGTAAGGTTGGTCGGGCCGCTTCATCCCACAATACCGTCGAAACAAGATAGGACTAATAGCGGTAAGCATATTGAACAAAACCAACGCCCACAACTACTTGTGTTCTACTCATGCATAGAATCTACATAATAGACCTAGCTCATGATGCCCTTTGTTGGGGAGCGTGGCAGAAATTCAAAATTTTCTCACAGTCACCAAGATCTCTATGGAGAGACTAGCAGCGAGAGAGAGGAGTGCATCTACATACCCTTTTAGATCGCTAAGCGGAAGCATTCAAGAAGCAGGGGATGAAGAATTAGTACTCATGGCGATTCAGATCGCGGTTGATTC
>JAHIAM010013055.1:0-10442 GCA_021605205.1 Aegilops longissima
CGAAAGGTTATTGGCGGGGACCATATGGTTGTCGCTTTTATGAAATGCAAGCGCCATTAATTGCTTTACTTTATCACTAAGCGTGCGATGTCGTAGAAGCAATAGTTGGCGGGCGACAACGATCTCGATGGAGATCAAGGTGTGGCGCCAATGGCGATGGTGATCATGGGGTTGCGGATGGAATCACAAGCACAAGATGATGATGACCATATCATATCCTTATTGATTGCATGTGATGTTTATCCTTTATGCATCTTATCTTGCTTTGATTGGGTAGCATTATAAGATGATCTCTCACTAAAATTATCAAAAGTGTTCTCCCAAGTATGCACCGTTGAAAGTTCTTGTCTTTGGCACCCGTGATGATGGGTGTGATAGGCTCTCGTTCAAAACACGGGTGCAAAACAGTTCCAGGGAATACTCGGTTAAACTTGGAGCCTAGCATATAACGATATGGCCTCGGAAACGGGACCGAAAGGTGGCGTGAATCATATATAATATGATCAACATAGTGATGTTCACCATTGAAACTACTCCATCTCACGTGATGATCGGACATGGTTTGTTGATTTGGATCACGTAATCACTTAGATGACTAGAGAATGTCTTAAGTGGGAGTTTTAATATGATTAATTGAACTTTAATTTATCATGAACTTAGTCCTGGTAGTATTTTGCAAATTATGTTGTAGATCAATAGCTCGCGTTGTTCTTCCTATGCTTTTATATGTTTGTTTTGATATGTTCCTAGAAAAAATTATGTTGAAAAATGTTAGTAGCAATGATGCGGATTGGATCCGTGATCTGAGGTTTATCCTCATTGCTGCCTGAGAAAATTATGTCCTTAATGCACGCTAGGTAGGACCTATGCGAGCGGATCAGGGCGTTATGAGCGTTTGGCTAGCTCAATATGGCGGATCTGAGGCGTTATGAGCGTTTGGCTAGCTCAATATGATGACTACTTGATAGTTTAGTGCACCATGTTAGGGCTTAGAATCGGGACTTCAAAGGCGTTTTGAACATCATGGACCATATGAGATGTTCGGAATTGAAGTTAATATTTCAAGCAAATACCGAGTTGAGAGATATGAAGTCTCCAACAAGTTCTATAGCTAAAAGATGGAGAGAATCGCTCAACTAGTGAGCATGTGCTCAGATTATGAGTACTTCAATCGCTTGAATCAAGTGGGAGTTAATCTTCGAGATAAGATATGATTGACAGAAATTCTCTAGTCACCATCACTAAGTTAGTAGAACTTCGTGATGAACTATAATATCAAGGGATGCGAAAACAATTCCCAAGCTCTTGGATGCTAAAATCAGGAAGGTAGAAATCGAAAAGAGCATCAAGTGTTGATGATTGACAAAACCACTAGTTTCAAGAAAGGGCAAAGGGAAAGAAGGAAATTTCAAGTAGAATGACAAGCAAGTTGTCACTCCATGAAGAAACCCAAAGCTGAACCAAAGCCTGAAAGCGAGTGCTTACTTTGCATAGGAAATGGTCCTTTGAGCGAAATACCCCAAATATTTGGTGGATAAGAAGGATGGCAAAGTGAACAAAGTATATTTGATATCGATTTTGATTGTGCATTACTAGTGTTTATAGTAGCCCAGTATTTGATACTTGTTGGTTGCTAAGATTAGTAACTTTCAAGCGGAGTTCTGAATAACAGAGACTAGTTGAAGGGAAGTGCGATGAGTGTTGGAAGTAGTTCCAAGATTGATATGATCATCATCCACTCCTATACTTTGGATTAGTGTTAAACCTAAATAAATGTTATTTGGTGTTTGCGTTGAGCATGAATATGATTTGATCATGTTTATTAAAGCGTTATTCATTTAAAGTCAAAAGAATAATTGTTGTTTTTAAAATGAATAAAACCCGATGTCATACACCCAATGAAAATAGTTTTGAGCGGTTATTCATTTAAAGTCAAGAATAATTGTTGTTTTTAAATGAATAAAACCTTCAATGGTTACACCCAATAAAATAGTTTGTTGGATCTCGATCGTAGTGATACACATATTCATTTTGATGCCAAAAGATGCAAAGTTAATAATGATAGTGCAACTTATTTGTGCTTGCCGTTTGGTCATATTGGTGTAAAGGCATGAAAAAACTCCATCTTGATGGACTTTTGGAATCATTGTTATGAATCATTTGATGCCAATTGGGAAATACTAAAACCCGTTTAACTGGAACAATTTGATTGTTGGAAATCCTTTCATTAGCGAAATATGGAAAAATTTTATTTTTTGACCTTCACAAGATGATTTGAGTAGATATGGGTATATCTACTTGATGAAACATAAGTCTGAAATAGTTGAAAGGTTCAAAAATTTCGGTGAAGTGGAAAATCATCAAAAGAAAATAAATTTTCGCGATCGTGGAGCGAATATTTGATTCAGTTTGGTCTTCAATGAAAACAATGTGGAATAGTTTCACGCTCCCCGAACCCAGCGTTATGGTGTGTCGACTTAACGTACTTTATTTTGATATGTGCGATCTATGATGTATCTTACCGATTTACCACTATCGTTTTGGGGTTATGCATTTGAGACAGCTGCATTCACGTTTAATAGGGCACCATCTAAATCCGTTGAGATGACACCATATGAACTATGGTTTAGCGTAAAACCCTAAGTTGTTTCTTAAAGTTTGGGTTGTGATGCTTATTAAAAAGTTTTCAACTGATAGCTCGAACACAAATCGGGAATGGTCTTCATAGAATACCCAAAGGTAACTATTGGGTACACCTTCTATCACGATCCGAAGGCAAGTTATTCATTTAAGATGGATCCTTTCTAGAAAAAGTTTCTCTCGAAAGGTGAGTGGGAGGAAAGTAGAACGATGAGGAATTGTCCTTCTCCTTATTGGAAAGTAGTTCATCACAAAAATCAGTTCGTGATTCCTACAAATTTAGGAAAGTCAATGATGATGATCATGAAACTTCAGATCAAGTTGCTACCAAACCTCGGGTCTTCGAGTAAGATCCGCGAGTGTCGGTAATCATTTCGGAAGTCATGTTACTGGAGAACCTCGAACTATGAGGAAGCGATGATGAGCCCGATTCGGAAATAATGAAATTGAGATGGCCCATGTATGAGAACAAAGTATGGACTTTGATTGACTTGCTCTATGATCAGCAAGCCATGTTAAATAAATGGATCTTCAAGGGAAGATGGACCTTGTAGTGTTACTATCTACAAAGCTCGACTTGTTGCAAAAGGTTTCGACAAGTTCAAGGTGTTGAATCGATGAAATTTTCTCCTTTCTTGGATGCTTAAGTCTATCCGAATCATGTTGAATTGCCACATTTTATGAAATCGGCAAATGGATGTCAAAACTGCATTCCTTAATGGTTTATTAAGAAAGTTGCATATGATGCAACGGAAGGTTTTGTCAATCCTAAAGATGCTAACAAAATGTGCAACTCCAGGATCCATCTATGGTGGTGCAAGCATCTCGAGTTGGAATATATGCGATGATTTGATCAAAGCATATGGTTTTTGAACTTTTGGAGAAGCTGTATTTAAAGAAAGTGGTGGGAGCACTCGCATTTATAAGTATTGTGAATGACATATTGTTGATGGAAATTGTAGAATTTCGCAAAGCATAAAAGTGTTTGAAAGGAGTTTTTCAAAGAAAGACCTCGGTGAACCAATATTGAGCATCAAGATCTATAGAGATAGATCAAGGGGCTTGATAAGTTTTTCAATGAATACATACCTTGACAAGATTTTGAAGTAGTTCAAAATGGAGAGTCGAAAAGTTCTTGGTGTTACAAGGTGTGAAATTGAGTAAGACTCAAATCCCGACCACGGCGGAAAATAGAAAAGAGAATAAAGTCATTTCTTATGCCTCGTCATAGGTTCTATAAAGTATGCATGCTATGTAAACCTATTGTATACCTTGCTCGAATTTGGCAGGGGAGTACAATGGATCTAGGAGTAGATCCTGGACATTGGTCAAGAACATCCTTAGTGAGGACTGGAAATATTTCTCGATTATGGAGGTGATAAAAGGCCGTTGGTTACATCGATGCAAGCTTTTTAATGATCCGGACTCTAAGTCTCAATCTGGATACATATTTAAGTGGGAGCAATTAGCTAAGTAGCCCGTCGACATTGTAGACATAGAATATTTGCAAAATACATACGGCTCTGAATGTGACCCGTTGACTAAGTTTCTCTCACGAGCAAAACATGATCATCCCTTAGTACTCTTTGGGTGTTAATCACATAGGTGTGAACTGATTCGACTCTAGTAAACCCTTTGGGTGTTGATCAATGTCGATGTGAACTGGGGTGTTAACCACATATAGATGTGAACTATTGATGTTAAATCACATGGGATGTGAACTAGATTATTGACTCTAGTGCAAGTGGGAGCTGAAAATATGCCCTAGAGGCAATAATAAAGTTAATTTATTTCCTTATATCATGATAAATGTTTATTATTCATGCTAGAATTGTATTCGGAAACATAATACATGTGGAATACATAGACAAGCAGTGTCACTAGTATGCCTCTACTTACTATCTTAATCAAAGATGGTTATGTTTCCTAACCATAGACATGAGTTGTCATTTGATTAAGGGATCAATCATGGAGAATGATCTGATTGACATGACCCATTCCGTTAGCCTAGCACTTGATCGTTTAGTATGTTGCTATTGCTTTCTTCATGACTTATACATGTTCCTGTAATATGATTATGCAACTCCGTTTACGGAAACACTTTGGGTGCTACCAAAGGTCCTGGCAACGGGTGTTATAAAGGTACTGGTGTCTCCAAGGTACATGTTGGGTTGGCATATTTGAGATTAGGTTTTGTCCTCCGATTTGGAGAGGTATCTTGGGCCTTCTGGTTACAATCACATAAGCCTTGCAACATTGCAACTAATGAGTTAGTTGTGAGATGATGTATTGACGAGTAAAGACTTTCATGGATTGAACTAGGTATTGGATCGACGATCGAATCTCGGGCAAGTAAATACCGATGACAAAGGAACAAAGTATGTTTTATCGGTTTGACCGATAAAGATCTTTAGAATTGTAGGAACCAATATGGGCATCCAGGTTCCGCTATTGGTTATTGACCAAGAATAGTTCTAGGTCATGTCTACATAGTTCTCGAACCCGTAGGTCCCAAACAAGGTTTGATGGCGTTATATTATGAGTTTATGAGTTTTGATGTACCGAAGGGTTAGTCCCGGATGAGATCGGGGACATGACGAGTCTCGAAATGGTCGGGCAAAGATCGATATATTGGGGACTATAGAGTTGGAAGGTTCGAATGATTGGGTTTTTGAATTGGGAGTTCAAATTCGGGGGAATTTGGGCCTTATTGGGCCCGAAAGAGGGGCTGCCTAGGGCAGGCGCGCCCCCAAGGCCTAGTCGGGTGGACTGGGGAGGCACCCTTCTTCCTTCCTTTTCTCCTACTCCTACTAGGAAAGGAGGTCCTACTCCCGGGGGGGGACTCCCCCCTCGCCTCCTCCCTTGGCACCTCCTCCTTTCCTTTATCTCGGGGGCAGGGGCACCCATGAGACACAAGTTGATCTCGGATCTTTCCTTAGCCGTGTGGTGCCCCTTCCACCATATTCCCGGTCATATTCGCGGAGCTTAAAAGCCCTGGGGGAGGTCATATCGCGGAGCTTGGCGGCCTGCGTCGGTGGAGCATCAACATCCCCCCGTCGTCTGGGGAACTCATCAACCTTTGCTGGATGGTCGGGGATTCATCGGTGAGCGTGTGAAACCGGAGGTGCTCGTTCGGTGCTTGGATCGGGGATCGTGGAGCGTCGACTACATCAACAGCGTTGTCTCCTTCGCTTTCGGTCCAAGTGCGTGGAGGACACTCTCCCCTCTCGTTGCTATGCCATCCCATGGTCTTGCGTGATCGTGGAAAATTTTTGAAATTACTCGTTCCCCAACATAACTTGGTATTGTTTATCTCCCTACTCACCTCTACTAAAGGTATTGTGATGGATAGGCAAGGCATTTCACCTTCGGTCTACAACAACAAGCGAGTTCGATGCCACGAAAACAACTCCATGCCAAGATGCAAGATCAAATGGAGAGATCAAAGCCCTCATCAAGTCCTAAAGCGATCTTCCTCATCTTGAGAAGGCGCTCAAAGCACATGGGCTACCATCTCGGCAAGATCACATCGGCATCGACACCATCAACAACAAGAACATGAAGGTCAAACTCTACACCAACAAGCTCAAAGACTTCACCATCTCCTTGCATCTTAGCCGTGACTTCAAAACATCTTGCCTCGGACATATGCATCTTAGCCAAAAAACCCCAAGACTGCTCAAAAAGCTCCCAAGCTCAAGTCCGACCCCGAGCTACACCTCGACACGACCACAAGATTCCTTTCTATGGAACTCAAGAACCGAGTACCTAGTGGGGGTTTGATGGACCACTACCCAAGCTACATCAAGTCCCTTCGAAGATCAAGTGAAGTGCCCCAAGGAACTTCCATGACTGGCGTCCCATGGTGGCTTCACACCCTTGCACACATGAGTTGGCCCAAGGCGAAAGAGCTTTGCGGCGGAGTTTGTGCCTCCAACCTACGGAACAACTTCTTGCCAATTGGAAACACCATCCAAGGATCCAAGTCCATCGACAAGTACTTCAAGGAGATGAAGATTGCCTTAACGGCCGGGTGGACAACCCCATTTGATGAAGTTCCACTTCATGATGGGATTAACAACGACATCTCAAGACTATCTTCCCGAGAACTACAATCCATGTACTACTACATTGGTGCTCTCAAAGGGGAACAAGAACTCATGAAGGCCAAAACTTTCCACCCCAAGCAAACTTGGCGACCAAGCTCTTACAACATGAGGCTAGTACCACCACGATGTCCAAGCCCCAAGCTCCAAGGCGATGCTCCCAAGTGCGACCACCCATCCCTATTTGTGGCATTGATGATGCCGATTCTTTGACTCTTTTCAAGATGGTGCGGCGACAATGGACTAGGAGACCTTCAAGGACCAAGCTTTGGAGGGGCGACAAGGTGGCGAGCAAGGATGATGCATCCATCTTGGGGCCGAGTGATGTTTGCCATCTTGGCCCATCCGACGATGGAGATGATCGAGCATGGGATTTTCCCGGTCATGGAGGAAGTGATGTTTCCATCTTTGGCCTTCATCCGGCGGATGATGAGATGGTTGAGCATGGGATTTTCCTTGACCCGGTGACATATTGACGGGGCTTGTGCCACCAAGAGTGGTGGCTTCACCACTAGCCCCATATATGATGAGTTGCCCCAATTCCCATGGGGAGAGCCACAACCACCACTTGAGTGAGATGGTGACTCCACCATACATGAGATTGAGTGCACCTACTTTGGGGGTTGAACCACCACATAAGAGAGTGAGATGTTGATGGGTCTCGTGGGCCATTTGCATTTCTAAAACTTGCTTCTACCTCTTGGTGTCTTCTCATTTGGTGCTAGGTCCCATTTATGATGGCCCCGATCCTCGCGACCGTCCTCCCTTTGGACAAGGGTGGCCATGGTGGAATATGATGCACCCCCATGGTTCCATCAAGATGAAGATGACCACCATTTGGTCTTTCCCACCCCTACACCACTTGAGTGGAATGACAAAGGTAACAAAGGTGGGTGATGCTCTAGTCCCTAGTGGACATTCTTGACATTTTGCTTGCATGATGTTGATCCCCTAGTACCTTGCTTCATTCTAGTATGATTTCCCCATGTGATGATTTGCCCATTTATGATGGTCGATGATTCTCATGTGGGTCTATTAGTTTGATGACATGTTACATAGGTTTCTTGTGACAATTCTTTGGTCACATCATGTTTGCTAATCCTTGACTTGTCATATGCTTGCATGAGATCAACCATATGTCTTTTTGCAATCTCTTCATAGTGATTATGCATATTCCATTAAAATAAACCCAATTTGCACATATGGCATACATGACAAGCCCATGGTTATTGGCATTTGTTTTCTTGTGATGATATTGATATGCTCCTTTGCATCATTTATCTCATATGCCATCCTTGCCCCGTAACCGGATATGCATTGTTTTGGATGTTGTCCATTTCTCCAAATGATGTTTCCAATATTGCTCATGAGGAGACCCCTAGTTTCCTCATACATGTTGGAATTTTCCATCCATCCATTGCATGTCCCAATAATTATGTACAATATGCTCCCCATGCATCATAATGATATTGATGTGCCATATACTTGCATTCTCAATTTTTTGTATACAATAACTATTCTTTCATGATGGATGACATGTTCTTATACCCATCAAATTTCTTTGGCGATGCTTATCTTGTGCTAAATCCCGTGCCATAACACATGATGGATGATGTTCATTTAAACAATTTCTTTGGTTTGTGTCTCTTTTTGTAGGTACACATGAATACTTGTCGCCTCGCAATCCCCGGTTGACAAAGCAGGCTCTAGAAACACGATGATTTGGGATCCATGGATTGCCTTTCCACTGCTCTCTTGGGCAAAGACTTCCATTTCTTCTACATGGCCCTCCGGCTTGGTTGTTGTCCATTACATATTCTATCCCATCTTGCCATGTTCACTTTGCATATATGCCCATTCCTACCTTTTCCATGCATTTGTGACCCATGCTTTGCTTTAACATGATGATTGACCTCATACTTTTATGTGTTTTGCAAGCGTGGTGGAATATTCTTGTTGTTGCCATGTTCCATTTGTAACCCCTATGATGATTGCTATGATCTTGAGGTAGTGCTTATTCTCTTGTCACATATTTGCATCACTACCTCACGTTTACATGCTTGTTTCCAATGACCTTGATTTTGCTCAATTCAATGCTTACACCATGTCCAATCCTTTGTCCACCCTATGCTATGGATGACAACACTTTTTTTGGTGAATCACCTCTTGAATGCTTGGTTTTGCACTTTCCCATTTGTTTTCAAGTGTTTGTTCTATTTGCTCCTTTTGAAGGAATCACAACGTGCGACATTGGAAGTGCCTATTTGAGCTTCAAGATGTAGTGCTTGGTGATCGAAACCCGACACGACAACCCATCTCTTTCCCAAGGTGATTTAGTTTTTGATCAGGTGGATCTTTTCCAAGGGAGGGATGATCGGGCATCCAGTCATCACCATGTCAAATCCGTTTGGCAAGTAACCGTCGACCTCTACTTCTCATAAAAGGTGAATCTTCTCCTTTACGTGCTCCTTACCCCTTGGGATGGTATACTACTTGACACTTATCCGTGTGCATGCATAGGTATTGCCGGACTTCACGGATGTCAGGAGGGGGGCCAAGGAATGCTACACCATCCCGAGAAACAGGAACGAAGCGGGAAGAAGGTGTTCGGAGTCTGGGGCGACCCGGAAGCCTCGGACGGCGTCCCCGGCGTCCCTACGGCTCAAGAGTCCACCCAGATCTCGCCAGCGCCGACCAAACCCGACGTCGCCCTCCGGACGACGGGCCTCCGGACCCAACAGTGCCACCGAACAATACGGTCCAAGTCTTGGAGTCCGGACCGTCGAGTTTCGGACGTCAAACCCCAGACGTCCGCGCTTTTCCGGCCTGGGCCTGGCCTTTATCCCTCTCCCACCCCTTTTGGTTGGACTATAAATAGAACCCCACCTCCCTGGGGTTAAAATATGATAGCTCATTTTAGGTGGCTTTGCTCCTACCTCTACTCTTGAGAGAGAGAGAGAAGGACCACTCCATGGAGTTCAAGACCTCCATGTGAAAGATCTGCGGGATATCATTATGCCCCTCGATGCGGCTATATCTCCCTTTAAAGAGGACTTGAGCATAACCCATTAAGCAATGTTTAAGTGGTAATCTTCCACAACCCATTAATACATAAGGAAAAGATACATAGTTGGCTTCGTGCCCCACACAATACATAAATAAACATCCATCATTGAGTAACTCAATCCATCGAACCAAAATAAAGATACCCCAAATGCTACACGATCCCGATGTCCCAACTGAGCACCACTCGATCATCGGGAAAAGACACATAAGTACCACGTTCCTGTCGAACTCCCTTGAGCTCGGTTCGTCACCCTTGGCATTCGGCCACACTGTTTTTGGTAGAATCCATGAGTCAGGGGACTCCAATCTCCCCCGAGATCAAGACTATTTAAGCTTATAGGAAGGACAGAGTTGTGAGGTGGAGCTGCCAAAGCGACAGCAATATGGTGGCTACCAAAAAGCGAAGAAAGCAAAACACGGTCGTGAAGCTGGCGATCAAGTGATCTGAACTACCGTCAAACATAACTCCAACACCGTGTTCACTTCCCGGACTCGGAAAAGACCATCACGGTTACACCGGTTGATGTGTATTTTAATTGAGGTCAACGGGTTTCTCGGACATTAACAAATTCCATCTGCCTCATAACCGGGAGGGCCCGAAAGATAATACCCTGGGGGTGTCCCAACACC